>JAXIVD010000504.1:0-2500 GCA_036785275.1 Cancer borealis | reverse complement strand
TTAGGTTAGGTTAGGTTAGGTTAGGTTAGGTTAGGTTAGGTTAGGTTAGGTTAGGTTAGGTTAGGTTAGGTTAGGTTAGGTTAGGTTAGGTTAGGTTAGGTTAGGTTAGGTTAGGTTAGGTTAGGTTAGGTTAGGTTAGGTTAGGTTAGGTTAGGTTAGGTTAGGTTAGGTTAGGTTAGGTTAGGTTAGGTTAGGTTAGGTTAGGTTAGGTTAGGTTAGGTTAGGTTAGGTTAGGTTAGGTTAGGTTAGGTTAGGTTAGGTTAGGTTAGGTTAGGTTAGGTTAGGTTAGGTTAGGTTAGGTTAGGTTAGGTTAGGTTAGGTTAGGTTAGGTTAGGTTAGGTTAGGTTAGGTTAGGTTAGGTTAGGTTAGGTTAGGTTAGGTTAGGTTAGGTTAGGTTAGGTTAGGTTAGGTTAGGTTAGGTTAGGTTAGGTTAGGTTAGGTTAGGTTAGGTTAGGTTAGGTTAGGTTAGGTTAGGTTAGGTTAGGTTAGGTTAGGTTAGGTTAGGTTAGGTTAGGTTAGGTTAGGTTAGGTTAGGTTAGGTTAGGTTAGGTTAGGTTAGGTTAGGTTAGGTTAGGTTAGGTTAGGTTAGGTTAGGTTAGGTTAGGTTAGGTTAGGTTAGGTTAGGTTAGGTTAGGTTAGGTTAGGTTAGGTTAGGTTAGGTTAGGTTAGGTTAGGTTAGGTTAGGTTAGGTTAGGTTAGGTTAGGTTAGGTTAGGTTAGGTTAGGTTAGGTTAGGTTAGGTTAGGTTAGGTTAGGTTAGGTTAGGTTAGGTTAGGTTAGGTTAGGTTAGGTTAGGTTAGGTTAGGTTAGGTTAGGTTAGGTTAGGTTAGGTTAGGTTAGGTTAGGTTAGGTTAGGTTAGGTTAGGTTAGGTTAGGTTAGGTTAGGTTAGGTTAGGTTAGGTTAGGTTAGGTTAGGTTAGGTTAGGTTAGGTTAGGTTAGGTTAGGTTAGGTTAGGTTAGGTTAGGTTAGGTTAGGTTAGGTTAGGTTAGGTTAGGTTAGGTTAGGTTAGGTTAGGTTAGGTTAGGTTAGGTTAGGTTAGGTTAGGTTAGGTTAGGTTAGGTTAGGTTAGGTTAGGTTAGGTTAGGTTAGGTTAGGTTAGGTTAGGTTAGGTTAGGTTAGGTTAGGTTAGGTTAGGTTAGGTTAGGTTAGGTTAGGTTAGGTTAGGTTAGGTTAGGTTAGGTTAGGTTAGGTTAGGTTAGGTTAGGTTAGGTTAGGTTAGGTTAGGTTAGGTTAGGTTAGGTTAGGTTAGGTTAGGTTAGGTTAGGTTAGGTTAGGTTAGGTTAGGTTAGGTTAGGTTAGGTTAGGTTAGGTTAGGTTAGGTTAGGTTAGGTTAGGTTAGGTTAGGTTAGGTTAGGTTAGGTTAGGTTAGGTTAGGTTAGGTTAGGTTAGGTTAGGTTAGGTTAGGTTAGGTTAGGTTAGGTTAGGTTAGGTTAGGTTAGGTTAGGTTAGGTTAGGTTAGGTTAGGTTAGGTTAGGTTAGGTTAGGTTAGGTTAGGTTAGGTTAGGTTAGGTTAGGTTAGGTTAGGTTAGGTTAGGTTAGGTTAGGTTAGGTTAGGTTAGGTTAGGTTAGGTTAGGTTAGGTTAGGTTAGGTTAGGTTAGGTTAGGTTAGGTTAGGTTAGGTTAGGTTAGGTTAGGTTAGGTTAGGTTAGGTTAGGTTAGGTTAGGTTAGGTTAGGTTAGGTTAGGTTAGGTTAGGTTAGGTTAGGTTAGGTTAGGTTAGGTTAGGTTAGGTTAGGTTAGGTTAGGTTAGGTTAGGTTAGGTTAGGTTAGGTTAGGTTAGGTTAGGTTAGGTTAGGTTAGGTTAGGTTAGGTTAGGTTAGGTTAGGTTAGGTTAGGTTAGGTTAGGTTAGGTTAGGTTAGGTTAGGTTAGGTTAGGTTAGGTTAGGTTAGGTTAGGTTAGGTTAGGTTAGGTTAGGTTAGGTTAGGTTAGGTTAGGTTAGGTTAGGTTAGGTTAGGTTAGGTTAGGTTAGGTTAGGTTAGGTTAGGTTAGGTTAGGTTAGGTTAGGTTAGGTTAGGTTAGGTTAGGTTAGGTTAGGTTAGGTTAGGTTAGGTTAGGTTAGGTTAGGTTAGGTTAGGTTAGGTTAGGTTAGGTTAGGTTAGGTTAGGTTAGGTTAGGTTAGGTTAGGTTAGGTTAGGTTAGGTTAGGTTAGGTTAGGTTAGGTTAGGTTAGGTTAGGTTAGGTTAGGTTAGGTTAGGTTAGGTTAGGTTAGGTTAGGTTAGGTTAGGTTAGGTTAGGTTAGGTTAGGTTAGGTTAGGTTAGGTTAGGTTAGGTTAGGTTAGGTTAGGTTAGGTTAGGTTAGGTTAGGTTAGGTTAGGTTAGGTTAGGTTAGGTTAGGTTAGGTTAGGTTAGGTTAGGTTAGGTTAGGTTAGGTTAGGTTAGGTTAGGTTAGGTTAGGTTAGGTTAGGTTAGGTTAGGTTAGGTTAGGTTAGGTTAGGTTAGGTTAGGTTAGGTTAGGTTAGGTTAGGTTAGGTTAGGTTAGGTTAGGTTAGGTTAGGTTAGG
>JAXIVD010000503.1:57500-148594 GCA_036785275.1 Cancer borealis | reverse complement strand
CCACTACGACACTTTCCTCAACCTCGCCCTTTCCACACCCCTCACACACCTCACCACCTTGGGTGCCCCCATCCACCCTCAAGGCTATGGAGCAGCAATAGCCAACATCGATGAGATCACAGGACGACTCATCGACAGGACAGCCAACATCGGCAGCCACGTGGCCCTGTTCTTCCTCTCTCGTTACGCAACAGTTCCCAGAGCCACATACCTGCTCAGAGCTGCACCTGCTTACACCGCCGATGCTCCATTGCGGACCATCGACGACCAGATGCGGGAGGCAATTACGCGCAGCTGTAATGTGCATCTCTCCGACGACTCCTGGACACAAGCTTCTCTGCCACTGCGTCTAGGGGGTCTGGGAACGAGACGGTTGACAGATGTGGCACTGCCTGCCTACATAGCTTCCGTGGAAGAATCGCGCGAATTGGTCCGTACCATCAACCGCCAACCCAACGGCGACAGACCTCTCCGCCTGATTTCAGCCATGGAGTCCTTCACCAGGAACCAATGCCCTCACTTCGACCTAGATCTTCCCCTCACACAGCGGACCCTGGACGAGGAAGCCTCGAAACACCGCCTCAACACCTTGCTGGCACAAGCCAACCAGGTGAACCGGGCGCGTCTCCTCGCCGCTGTTGCACCTCACAGCGGGGCTTGGCTCTCAGCCGTCCCTGTGGAATGCCTCGGAATCCTCCTCCCCGATGACGCAGTCCGCATTGGAGTCGCGTTACGGCTGGGCACCAGCATCCAGCAATCCCATCGCTGTCGCTGCGGGACAACTACAGACGCTTACGGCTACCACAGCCTCTCCTGTCCCCGCAACCCCGGCCGCCAGCCCCGCCACACGGCCCTCAACGACCTGATCTACAGGGCTCTAGCAGCGGCCGGCTTGTCAGCCATTTTAGAGCCACGTGGCCTGGACCGAGGTGACGGACGTCGACCTGATGGAGTCACAGTCTTCCCCTTCAGGCGAGATAGGATGCTGATGTGGGACGCTACATGCGTCAACACATACGCCAGCACCCACCTTCTGGACTGTGCTTCCACCGCAGGCGCAGCTGCCCGAGCCGCTGAGGACCGCAAACGTCAACGCTACGCGGCCCTCGCCCTGCCCTACGACTTCACGCCCCTCGCCGTGGAAACAAGCGGGGTGATGGGACCGGCCTTCAGCGACCTTCTTCAGGACATCAGAAGGCGGGTCAGCCGGCGTAGTGGAGAGCCCCGCGAGACAGCCTGGCTGAGGCAACGTGTCAGCCTCGCCGTGATGCGTGGCAACGCCGCGGCAATCTGCGGTGTGTAGGGCGAAAACGTGCTCCCCGAGGACACGCGCACCTTTGTGTGTGTGTGTGTGTGTGTGTGGTACGTCACAGCAGCTTGCAGAAAGGCGGGGGCAGCTGCCATCACACCATGTGATGCCAAAAAAATAAACATTGGTGGAGACGTATCAAAAAAATATTTAAAACACACACACACACACACACACACACACACACACACACACACACACACACACACACACACACACACACACACACACACACACACACACATTCGTAACCGTACGTTGAATGTAGTGTAAAGTGTCAAGAGGCTTTGACACCCGGTTGCAGCCTTCTCATGGCTACTTTCTTACCTCCTTTTTGTTTCAAAATTACGAGACATTACAAGGATATTTTCTGAATCAGTATCATGAATATCTCCAAAATAAGGTCTAAATGCAGCGACACCAAAACGGGTTTATTTTTCTTCAGTGTTATATTGTCCTACAGGCCCATCAGTCTACTCTCTAACTTCAGTAAGGTATTAGAACACATAGTGCATGACAGACTAACATGGTGGTTGGAACACAAACACCTTCTTCCCCCTAACATGTTTGGCTTCCGTCCTCACCGGGGCACCCTGGATGCCCTGCTCCAGCTAGAGCACCACATTCAGGAAGGATTTAACCACAAGCAATTCACTCTGGTAGCTTTTCTTGATCTCAAAGGAGCTTTTGACTCCTCTTCACATAATGCCATTATTGAAAAACTTTCCCGCCTGGGACTCAATGGTTCCCCACTCAATTGGGTTCAGTCCTTCCTTTCTTCCAGGTCCTTCTCTCTGGTGATAGGTAACTCCTACTCTAGGTCTTACCCAGTCACCAGAGGTGTCCCACAGGGTTCTCCTCTCAGTCCTCTCCTTTTCAATGTCTTACTTTCAGACTTTCCCTCTTCTCCATGCACACATGCACTCTTATATGCTGATGACATTTCCCTCCTTTCCTCTGCTTCCACTATCCAGGAGGCTCAACTTAACCTTCAACGTGGGCTTGATGCCATAGACTCTTGGACATCACGTTGGGGCCTAACGGTGAGTGCCCAGAAGTCTAGCCTTCTGTGCTTCACCAGAAGGCGAATACCCAACATACCTGTGGTCACCATCAAAGGTTCACCCATTCCCTTCAAAACCCAACATAAGTTTCTAGGTATAGTAGTGGACGGCCCCCGTCTAACCTGGAGCCGTCACATACACTACCTGGTGAC
This sequence comes from Cancer borealis, assembly GCA_036785275.1. NCBI lineage: Eukaryota > Metazoa > Arthropoda > Malacostraca > Decapoda > Cancridae > Cancer > Cancer borealis. Next base: position 146,069 of record JAXIVD010000503.1, on the reverse strand, counting down.
CTCATGTCTTAAAAGACTAAACTTAATGAAGTCCCTGGCAGGGGTCAAGTGGGGTGCGGACAGGCATACCCTCCTTCATTTCTATTGTGCCTATATCCGGAGTCGCTTAGACTACGGATGTGAGGTTTATGGGGCGGCCTCACCTTCACTTCTCCATAAACTGGATGTCATTCAAAACACAGCCATGCGTATAGCCCTGGGAGCTTTCAGGTCCTCCCCAGTCACAGCCCTTCAGGCAGAATCCTCCCTATCCTCACTGTCACACCGACGCTCCACCCTCCTTGTCCGCACCTACACCAAACTTGCATCCTCACCTAGCTGCCACGCCCTCCACTCCCTCCTCCTCCGACAGAGTAGGGCACCACTTCTTGGCCCCCTACCATATCAAGCCCACACACCATTTGTAGAAAGAGCCCTCTCCTTCTTTGCCTCCCTCCGGGTGACCCCCCCCCTCCTTTCTCACTCTCGAGAAGACTTCCCCTTTGGGCCCTTGGTTTCCCCTCTCCCCCTTAATATCCTTGACACTGCACACAGACACACAATGGTCAAAGGCACACTGTCCGATGCAGGGCAGGATAATTTTCAACAACCTCCTGCACACTCACTACCACAACTCCCTCTACATATACACTGACGGCTCCCGCCTCCCAACACCTCCCTCTGTTGGAGCTGCTATGTATGTCCCAGTACGTAACACTGCCACTGCCTGGAGGCTTCCGGCCTCTGCCTCCATTCTGACAGCAGAACTCTTTGCCATCAGAGAGGGCCTCAGGTTTGCCACCACACTCACCTCCCCTTGCTCAGTCACTCTCTTCTCAGACTCCCTCTCAGCCCTCCAACTCATCCGGCGCCACCGCCCCAAAACACACCACTCCCTCTGCTTCACCATTCACCACTTTCTTCTCCAACTATCCTCTTCTGGCTTCTCCATCCACCTTCAGTGGGTCCCCTCACACGTCGGCATCATGGGTAATACAGTGGCCGACAGAGCGGCAGCGGAAGCACACTCCCACCCCTTCCCCATACACCTCCCCACTGACCAGACTGACTCACTGACTAACCTCCACACAGCCTGTAGACTACACTGGGACACAGACCTGACTAACGCCCTACAGTACACCTCACTTGGACGCATTAGACAAGACACACGACACCACTGGTGGACCTACTCTCCCAGCCGTGCCCTTGACACTGCCGTCACCAGACTCAGAATTGGACACAGCCGCCTAAACTCCCACCTACACAAGCTGGGCATGACTGATGACCCCCACTGCCCTTGGTGCCCTACACAACCAGACACCCCAGAACACCTCCTACTTCACTGTCCTCGTCACCACTCCCACCGCATGGCACTCCTTCACTCACTGTCGTCTCTCCACATCCGCAGACCAACAATAACAGACATCTTAGGTGGCTCTCAAGATCCTGGCCTGGCCTTCAAAGTACTCAAACACACCAGGACCTTCCTCCAAAGGACAGGTCAACTCAACAGGATCTGATCCACTCATTCATCTGCAACCTGCACTTTTGGGGCACTAGAGGCTGTGGCACCACAGCCTGCACGGCCCCATCAAATTCCCAAGAAGAAGAAGAATATTGTCATCATCATTGTTATAAATACTACAAATAACGATGATGATGATAATTATTGTAGTAAGTAAAATAGTAAAGCTGATTAGGAATATGACGATGAATACTAATAATATAAAGAAGATAAATTGTAAGCTAATAAGAGCTTTGCGCCTGTAGTGTCTGTCAACAGCGGTACAACGCACAATGTTTCCACCGGTGACGTCTTCCTGGCACTCAAGGATTTCTCACACTAGTTTCTTAATTTGAAAATCAGGACAGTTGCTCCGACTTTTACATTGTGGTCTCTAATAACCATAACTTGATCTGTTATTACTATACAAACGGAAATATCCTTCAAACCTACCCAACCAAGACAACATAGTATGACGCGCCGGCCAGTGTGGAGTGTACATACAAGGAATTGATGGCAAGTTTCTAGACTTTACCCAAACTTTATAGTGATATTAGGGATTAGTATAGTTGTGGGTAAATCTGCATAACTACTGTTTGGACGATATCGATATAAATATGAGGTCTTACATATTATACATAGTGTACTCAACACAGCTGTGAAGGTTTCACACGGTGATCGTCATTATGGTAAAGATTCGTAAGACGACCCATTCGATATCTCCTTACCTTTACAATGCACTGCAATTTCAACCTCAGATACTTGTTAAGATCACCTCAAACAGCTATGCCGTTAAATTACAGAAAAATATACGTTTTTTTTTTTTTTTTTTTTTTTTTTTTTTTTTTTTTTAAGTTACCATACGTTAGGTTTGGTTAGATTTCGTTACGTTTAGTTAGGTTATTATGTTATGTTCAGTTAATTTAGAAGCTATCAAATGTTTTTTATGACTAAAAGTTGAGTGTTGTGCAAGGTGCAGACACCATTTTCTTTCGTAGCCACACGCCATTCTGGTGAAGATGTAAAAAATTTACCGAAAAAAATAGCTTTGTTAGCATAACCTTCCCAGAACTGCAGTTAAACAAACCCAACCAAACCTAACTAAAAGTAACAACCTGAAAAAAAAATCTTTTTTTTCTGTAATTCAGCTGCATAATTGTTTGAGGTGATCTGAACATGTATCTGAGGTTGAATTTGCAATGCATTATAAAGGTAAGGAGATATCGAATAGGTTGTCTTACGTTTCATCCTGCTCCCTCATTTTTCTCCCTTCCTGTGTCTCAGGACACATAACCTGTGTATCCAAGAACTACCCCAATACAAATGAGACTAAAAGCTACCAGTACATTCATTATATTTTTTCAGTCATACTGAGAATAAGGAGTAATTTTCTAAATTGAATTTAGTAGTTACAGCGGATAGGATATTGTGACTGAAAAATTTAGATTTGGAACTTCTTTTCCCATTTATCCTCAATAGTATTTGGCAATGCTTACAAGTACAGCAGCCACACCAATAAGGGATGACAACGGGGTACAGCACTGCCGTATCTGTAAACACTTAAAGGCACAGCAAACAGGTACAGCAGAAGTACCTGTAAGTGCTCGCTTATAGATATGGCACGTGCCTAACTTTTGGGTAATAAAATATAAAAAGCTTATATAATCGAACCTAACTGAATCAAACCGTACCTAACCAAACCTAACATAATCTAACATAACATAACCTAATCAAACCATAATCTAATGTAGGCCGTATCCTCATAGTACTCGCTTATAGATACGGCACGTGCCTAACTTATGGGTAAAAACCTTATATAACCGAACCTAACCAAACCAAACCGTACCTAATTAAACCTAACATAACTTGAAAGAAGCTTTACCAGGTAAATAATAAGGCACAGGCCATAGGAATAGCAAATTATTCTGTTGATAACTTTAAGTGTTTTATAAACTCTTTGTACGATGAAAATGTTGAGTTTAATGCGAACACGGTGGGTGACGCTGGCACATGCTGTACGAATAGGGGATGACAGCAGGGTACAGCTGCTGTATCTGTAAGCACTTCAATAATATTTATCTGTCTTGGTAGTCTTCCAGTATTGTAAGTTTAAATCAAGTTTTGTAAGTTAATCAAAAAGCAATATATCCTGAGGGAGAAGTTGGTATTAGGGTTATCAATCCATTGGTCAGTCAGATCATGAACAGGAGTCTCTGCCGGTGATTAGGTGCACATCTCGGGTCACACCTGGGAGAAGGATGGTGTAGTAGCATCAGGTTGTGGACAAGGATCTCGTCCATTAGTTGAGTGCATCTGGCAGAGGGAATGTGTTCCTGTCAGATTGTATCTAAATAATACTTTACTTGTTTTAAATGGTGATGAATTATGGTAAGTGTAATGTATATCTAACATATAAGTAATGAAAGAAAAGGAAAATACAATGGATAGACAATTTTCAAAATTCAAATTTTCAAGTTGATGAATATATCTAGGTCAAGAAATAATTAGTGCTTAATGTTAAGATAACTATCATATGTACCCTTAGTACATATGAAGAAGGTATGTAGACAATGACTAAATAATGAAACTATGCTATGGCTACAATAAGACTTAGCCTGGGGGCTCACAACAGATAAGCTGTTTTGGGGACTTGAGGTCACCCTGACAGGGATTCAAACCTTGAAGAATCAATGTGTGTGTATATGTGTGTATATATATATATATATATATATATATATATATATATATATATATATATATATATATATATATATATATATATATATATATATATATATATATAGAGAGAGAGAGAGAGAGAGAGAGAGAGAGAGAGAGAGAGAGAGAGAGAGAGAGAGAGAATCATATAATGATTTTAATTTCTTTGCAGATGGATAAAATCATGAATCACAGAGCCTTAGCGAGGAGCTTTCATAAGTTCCGACATCTCAACTGTAATGTTCAGCCTAGACCACAACATAGGTAAGATTTTCTAGGTTCTATATTTGGCAACATAAATGTTCTCTGGGCATATAGTTTTATTTCTTTCTTTTTGTTTTATTTTCTCTAAGTCTGCCATTGTATATCTGATGACCAGAGCCATTTTCACTTCTTCATTGAAACCAAATTTTTTAAGAACTAATAGTTCACTTGCATTAATTTAATCCAAATAAGATATTTGCCTAGTCAAGTAGAATTGAGTTTTAAATTCTATCAGAGGACAAAAATGTAATGCCAATTAAGAATTTTATATATTTATTATTTTTGTTTGTTTTAGATAGAAATGAGACAATGAAGGAGAGATGCTTTGCCAATGTGTTGTGTTTTTATCAAGACATGTTAGTTGTTAGAATGCTTCTCAGGAAAGTAACTGAACAGAGGTCTTTTGAGACTATGAGCTGGACTGAGTTAAGTGCTAAATTACCTTCTAAAGTTCTTTATTGGAATTGATGGAAAGTCATCTGATGGCAAGACAGATGAGAACATTAAGGTATAATCGTGAAAGTGTTACAAATGAAGTGGTCTAATGATCAGTTGTGACTTTGATCATGTTTATTGATATGTGAATAATATGTCAGATAAAATTAATCTATGCATAAACGTGTTAATGTACAACTTTAAAGTAATCAGATAAACCGCAAGGTATTACTGTTGTAAGGTGGTCCAGTGAGACTTGGATAAATTGCATTTGCTTAGCCAGTTTTGTAAAATGCAATTCGGTTAAAAAAAAGGCCATATTATGAACAATTGCATTATTGTTTTTACTTCGCTATTTTTAGATGAATAGCATATTTCATGTGCATATCTTTCTGTGTATGTGAAGTCTTCTCAATGTTTACTATATTACTAGTGATGATGACTTTTTTTCCAGAAATGATTGGGAAGCAGTAATAGGACTAGAAATTCATGCTCAAATTTCATCTGCTAGCAAACTTTTTTCTCGTGCCAGCACCAAGTATGGGGCTCCACCAAATACTCAAGTTAGCATATTTGAGTCTGCACATCCAGGAACACTACCAGTAAGTTTTTTTTTTTTTTTTTTTTTTTTTTTTTTTTTTTTTTTTTTTTTTTTTTTTTTTTTCCCATACAAATTTGGTTTTCTGAGTATTGATGGAAAATTCAAATTTATTCAAAACACTTTGGAAATCTATAGGATGGCCATGCTGGGCTACTCACACTGTGTTAACACAACTGGTCACACATGCTATTTGCTTACAAGCTAACAATATTATTACCATCCATGTTTGAACTGGGGATGTATGGGATGTATGAACCCAGAGGTTCACAGATGTAGATGTGTACAAGTGGCCGCCCTACATTTGTGGGTTTAAGGAACACAGACCCACACGAATATGGAAATTTCACTAATAATTTCCGACACCCTAAGATGGTTCAGCAAGGCACTTGAGCTCACATGTAGTAGTATGTACCATAGCAACCATGAAAGCAGTGAAAGAGCACACAAAAAAATGGATCAAAAATGGCTTTGCAGGACAATAACACTCGTGATAGCGGTCAGGCAAAGACTGAGAAAGGATTAGAGGTGTGAGAGTGGCAAGAAACTGGACAAGGGAAAGCAGGAAACATGCTGCTTTGTGCAGGAACAAACTGACACCGTAAAAGAGCCCGCAAATGCCCACGAATAACCAGGGCTGCCCTGCAAAAATTCAGACCCTCTCCATTGAAATAAACCACAAATAAATCGGTCCATGAATATTGAGCCTGGGAATGTTGGGGGTCACCAGTATGTTGATATCATGCTTATATATTGTGCCAACGACGATGCAGGTTTCTAAAAGCAGCATATGCTTTGGTTTCTCGTGATTTTTAAGTTTGGTATGTTATTTTCATATTGAATATATGATGTTAGGTGTTTATTGATCATTTTATTTGTTCATATGTTTTAATTTCTCAACAGTTCCTGAACAAGAGATGTGTGGAAGCTGCAGTTAAAACAGCAATTGCCTTGGATGCAACAGTAAACAAAATGTCTCGATTTGATCGAAAGCATTACTTCTATCCTGATCTCCCTGTATGTAGTTTCATTATATTCAGTATGCTCTTGATGTTGATAATGTTCAAAAGTAAAACAAAAATTTCAAGAAATGTATTCCTTTCTAGTACATATAATTTATTCTATTTTAGGCAGGGTACCAAATCACTCAAGCAGATTTTCCTATAGCAAGTAATGGAAAATTAGAATTCTTCGTGTATAATCCTGCTGTCCACAAGGTTCCATATCAACGCTCAGTTGATCTCATACAACTCCAGCTTGAGGAGGACAGTGGCAAAAGTATTCATGACACGAGTAGCAACAGGTTAGTGTAATGTCACCTTAGAATATGTCTCTCTCTCTCATCTCTCTCATTCTCTCTCATCTCTCATCTCTCATCTCTCTCTCTCTCTCTCTCTCTCTCTCTCTCTCTCTCTCTCTCTCTCTCTCTCTCTCTCTCTCTCTCTCTCTCTCTCTCTCTCTCTCTCTCTCTCTCTCTCTCTCTCTCTCTCTTCTCTTCTCTTCTCTTCTCTTCTCTTCTCTTATTCGCCTTTATTTACTTATTCAATGAGTGCAAGTATATTTAGGCCTTTTTTTCCCCACAATGCTTATGCAATGTACATGAATTTATATGACAATTATGGCCAACAAATAAAGTAAAATTAGTACATTCATTCCTTCTGTAATGGGATAAGTGACAGCATGCAATATATATATATATATATATATATATATATATATATATATATATATATATATATATATATATATATATATATATATATATATATATATATATATATATATATATATATATATATATTTTTTTTTTTTTTTTTTTTTTTTTTTTTTTTTTTTTGTGTGTGTGTGTATGTGTGTGTGTGTGTGTGTATGTGTGTGTGTGTGTGTGTGTTTCATAAGTGAGCTACAAAAACAATAGAAATGTTCATAACAAGGAATTCTTTTTATTTCCTATGAGAGCAGGCAGTTCCATATTATAAGAGATTATATACATTCTACATACGATATGAGTGGTCTTTAGGTCTAATAACTAAGTTCCTGACATGCAGTCGAAATGTGAAATATACCAAGTTGGACTTATTCCAAGGCGGTTGTATATCAAGGTTCCACTGTAGTTATATTTCCTTGCCAACTCCTTACAAACCTTCATTCATATTTCTCCCAAACTCCCATTTGGTTTTGATCCTCACTTTTGGTAATACAACAAAGTGGTCAGAACCACTGAATATTCTCGTCACTATCTTCACATCCATAACCTCTCTCTTCATGCTCTCATCCACTGCTATATAATGTATCAGGCTTCTCATAATATCCCGTGTCCATGCATATCTGTTGATCATGTTGTGTTGAAAAAGGTGTTTACTAATCCTTCTAAAGGGAATATATATTATGTTCTCAAACACTTGTTAAAAGTTAGTTGAATTATAGTTGGTTAATAGGATATGGATTATTCTAAAGGGTTCTTGTGGATCTGAACCGGGCAGGGCAGCCCCTGATGGAGTTGGTCTTTGGCCCTCAACTACACTCTGGGGAGGAAGCAGCAGCATTGGTCAAGGAGATTGCACTTATTCTTACCAGAATTGGGACTTGCAACTGCAGGATGCATGGTGAGTTTTCAGATTATCTAATATGTTTAATTTAACATTCATTGTGTCATAATCTTTGTTGCACATTAATACTCTCCAACCCAGTCCTTTTCTGTTTAATGGGGTCAGAGGTGATTACTATGCTAGTCTACATTACTACTGCCTTCTTGAAGGACTTCTGGCTTCATGTCTTTGCAAAGCAAGTATTTTCAGGAAATGCACTGCTCTGGGTGAGCTTGTAAAGACAACCTGGTGACTGCTCAAACATTAACTCTTTCTCTATCTGCCTTGAAATTCTTGACCATGTTTCCATTTGAAATACTGTAATTAGAGATACTTTATTTTATTCCCTTTCTACCAGAGGGATCCCTGCGTGTGGATGCCAACGTCTCGCTTCACAGACTTGGTGAACCATTAGGCACTCGCGCAGAAGTGAAAAATTTGAATTCTCTTCGATCATTGGTAAGTATTCTGACCCATGTGGTGTGCTGTACATACACATATGTAATCTAAGATTATTTAGATATTCTCCATTGATCTGAATTCCTGCCTCTCCCCATTCCAAGTTCTTAAAAGCGTTCTTTAAAACCGATGTAAACAATTTATGAGAAATTGTGTTGCCTTGTCTGATCCTTTTCTGTATTAGTAATTTATTGCTGAACCATAGACTACACTATACTTGACTGGACACTCGAAATCTGACCTTTTGCAAACCAGTCCTACAGCAGATTTTTAGAAAAATCAAATAAAATACTTAGAAATAAGATAGGAACCTCAAATAAAAAGCAAACACTTCAGAGTGATGTAGAGAATATGTTTATGAGCAACAAAAACAAATTAGTCAACATACGTCATCAGTGGGCGACAATTATTAAATCCTAAGAAACCAAGAAAAACACAAAATTTGCGATAATTTCCAGGAATATTGGAATTTCAATCTGAAAACACTTACATGCATAGCCCATGTAGTCTATATTAATATGCAATACCATAGAATACACCATACGTGACTGTGCACTCGAAATCGGGTCTTTCGCAAATGTGTCCTGAGGCGATTTTTTTTTTGTTTTATTTAAATAAAATACTTAAAATCATCATAGAAACCTCAAACAAAAAGCAAACACCTCAGAGTGATGTGAAGAATATGTTTATGAGCAACAAAAACAAATTAGTCAACATACGTCATCGGTGGGCGACAATTATTAAATCCTGACACCAATAAAAAACACCAAATTTGCAATAATTTCCAGGAATATTGGAATTTCAATCTGAAAACACTTACATGCATAGCCCATGTAGTTTATATTAATATGCAATACCATAGAATACACCATACGTGACTGTGCACTCGAAATCGGGTATTTCGTAAATGTGTCCTGAGGCGATTTTTTGTTTTATTTGAATAAAATACTTAAAATCATCATAGAAACCTCAAACAAAAAGCAAACACCTCAGAGTGATGTGAAGTATATGTTTATGAGCAACAAAAACAAATTAGTCAACATACGTCATCGGTGGGCGACAATTATTAAATCCTAAGACACCAATAAAAACACCATATTTGCAATAATTTCCAGGAATATTGAAATTTGAAACTGAAAACGCATACATACATAGCCAATGTAGTCCATACTAATATATATGCATGCTTGAAATAAGATTTGAAACTGTTTCCAAATATTCTGTTTGTTTTCTACGTTTTCACTGAGCATGGCAGGATACACAACACCTTAGTGTTGAGAGTAATTGTAAAATATAACCAAAACTTGAACACAACACCCTAAGTCACTCGTAATCAATTCACTCATACTCATACTTCACTCATACTTTCATATACCCATAAATAACATCAAGAAGAAAAAATTTAACATTCCTAATCAACTTACGATGTTTGCTGAGTGTCATCGAGAGAGCGTTTCTCAGAGACTGTGTAAAATAACTCCATTGTAATTCCTTATTGGTGATGATCTCTAGTCAGCTTGTTGGTTTCATTGCCTCCTCCTCCTCTTCTATCTAGCAATGTTCTTTCCAATGATCTTATCACCATACATCACTTTCCCGGCGTACGTACTTTTCCTTTTATCCTGCCATGCTCAGTGAAAATGTAGAAAACAAGCAAAATATTTGGAAATAGTTTCAAATCTTATTTCAAGCATGATTCAGAGTATACAATAGAAGCTGATGAAGCTACGGTCACACTAGGTTTTGCTAACGCTAGCCTGGCTTCCGTTTTTTCTGGATTTACAGCGATACGACTACCAGTCTGATCACACACGTAGAAGAACTAACCTTGTGGAATCAGCTGATCATAACAACAACACAAGCCGTTATGGAGGAAGCACTTCTCTTCTTCTTCTGCTCATGAACATTTTTCCATGAGACTTATAATAGCGTCATGGGACCAATGAATTGAACTATTTATGTTGTTGACCTTTGTAAAGGATTGTTTTGGTCTTCTTTTTCTTGTGACCTCTTTCGCCTTTTGCCTTTCGCGCCACGAATTGTTATGAAAAATTCATTCCCAAGCCGATGTAACGATTATATGACATTTGATCACAATCAAATCATATTCAGGAATGGTTATTTCACAATATGTGATGTTTTATTTCAGAAATTATTGCGAATTTGCCAGATTTTTTTGCTATAAACAATATGCGTTATACACAACTCCCACACGATTTTTCACTCAAACTTGTAATCTTTATGTTAATTTCCTATTTGCAAAAGTTGTAAAATCATTTTTTATGTTCAGCCATGGTTCAGCAATCATTACTGATTGTAAAGACATGAAATACAATGTCCTAAGTAGAATATGAACTGATAATATGAAGTATTATCTGTCATCACTCATAGCAGCGGAATCTATAGGACCGAAATGTAATGTCGTCTGTCAGCGATTGTCGCGAGTGTCCAGTCAAGTATGGTGTAGTCTATGGCTGAACTTATGCAGCACCAAGATCTTACTCTTATGCCGGATTGGCCTGACCCACGGTGTTATGGACTTGCTCAGCACAAGTATTTGGCGTTGTCTGTACCTGTGCAGACGGACAAAAATGTACAATGTACCATGTACAAAGAAGCACTAGTTATAAAAAAACAAACTTATTATTGTGTAATTGTATACATAATTGTTCCATTGATTAACAAAATATTAGATATACAAAGTTAGTTTCTATTTTCTTTCTTTTTGTACAGGTGAAAGCAGTTGACTTTGAAATAGCACGACAACTGAGCATATTGGAATCTGGTGGAGAGGTTGTTAATGAGACACGTAGTTTTGACATAATGGATAAAGAGACTGTCAGCATGAGGGACAAGGAAGTTATTCAGGTAATGTATTATTAAGAAAATTTTACCTGAGATAGAGATTTCAAGTATATTCACATGCTACTACTGGAAGGGAGAGGGTAGTGACTGTTCTGCAGAACACAACATTGAGCATATGAAAATAACACTAATCCTGCCACTTAGGTTTTATTTTGAATTTATTTGTCTATGAGAGAAACATTAAATCTGGAATAGGCTAATTCATGTGTTTTTGCCAATTAGAGTTCAATTCCACCCTTGCCTCAGAGTGGCATTATAAGCGCGTTGCATGTACCAGCTCCATGCAGAGGTCCAGTCAGCCCATTCTAATCACATGATTTATGATCTTACCGGATTATGTTCAACAAAACATTTATTTTGTTTTCTTTTGTTTTAAATATAATACACAATACATATGCAGTCTTCACCTCAATCAGCCATGACTATGCAGCTTGAGTATGTAATTTAGACCAACATGTGGCAGTACAACTTTAATGAAAGCTAAGCTCACACTGAAAAAAAAATTACAGAAGTATCTATGTATTAGATTGCCACGAGATGTGATATTTCCCATGCTTCGTTTTCCTTTTAAAGTGATCAGATCTTGTGGAAGCTTTAGTACACCATACCAGACTAAGAACACTTCAACACCTCTGTACCACTAGGTAACAAATCCAATCGTATAAGTCATTGATGTGTATGGCATAAACATTAAAATGCATATGTTCTACGCACATGCAGTTAACTATGCTCATTATATCATATTTATTCAATCTATATACGTACCTTGCTACCTCTGGAAATGTTTCACAAGGGGGTGGCCATGGCAAAAGAACTTACACCTCTCACACTGCACTCCTTTCTTGCTTGTTTAAGCCCTTTTCCTCTATTTGCATCTCATGTATAGATTCCTTTTCTCAATCTTTTCATCTTATTAATGGTCTTCCTCTCCTACTAGGACCTTGGATTTCATTAACATACATCATATTTTGAACCTCTTTACTCTTCATCCTCTCAAGATAACTAAGCCACCTCACTGTATTTATTTGCACCCATGCCAGTAAATCCCAAAACAATGCATTTACAAAAGTTCCCATGCTACATCTTTTATATTCTTCTATTGCTCTCACCTTCCCATCATGTCATGCAACATGCACCTTTCAGATAACTCATTTCCATACCATACACCATTGACTGCTACACCCTATTCCATGTCTTAAGTCTCTCATCCATACGTCAACATTGGCAGGAGAATGCTGTTCCTTATACCTCTCTTTATCTCCATCATCACTTTCCTCACTCTTATAACCCTTGCTATTGATTTTATGACACACTCGTCTTTCACATTCCTCTCACATATTTTTCTCACTTCCTTCATTCTCTTTCCTAAAACTACCTCACTCTTTCCTGCTGGCACATTCATCCTATAAGGCTTGCCTAAGTCAAACACTTCTTCTTCATTCCTTTCAAAAACCTTACTGTTCTCTTCAATCACTCTTTAGTATTTACATTCCGAGCTTGCTTTGTCTTTCATTAAAATTGACTAGTTTTTAATAAGATAAAGATTTTGGAGATTACATGGACAGTCCTTTACGAAGTAAGTAGTAGCACAGTAAATGAGTTAAAATAACTTTACTCCATCCAATGCAAGTATTGAAGCATGTTGTGTGTGTGTTTGGAGAAAGAGAGAGAGAGTGCTCTATGGTAAAAAGCTTATAAGGGTGCATGATAAGTGAGAAGACAGTGAAAATGGAAGTAAAATAGGCCTTTTAGGGATAACATAATAAGTTTGAACATCAATATAAGCAAGCGATACAAGGACAGGAAATAAACGTTAAAGGTCCATGACCTAAACAGTGCAAATAAATTATTTGAGATTTGCTTGTGTTGATAACAAAGTAGATAGTAAGAGTAATGAAATTGTATATGAAAGCTACACTAATAATAGAGAAGGAAATAGTTGTGAAATATTGGAAATGGTATTTTTCCAGCTCACTATATTTTACCTTGTTTACTATTGGGTAATATGAAATTCCTGACCGATGATTATTGATGATTGTCTGATTTGATGAATTATTCTAACTTTTAAATTCTGATTTGATGAATTATTCTAACTTTTAAATTCTAGGACTATCGCTTCATGCCAGAGCCAAACCTTCTTCCGCTACGCTTGTATGACTCATCAGAGCCTGGCTGTGATATGCAGGGGTCACTTGATGTCAATGAAATCCGTTCCTCACTACCTGAATTGCCTGAGGCTATTAGGCAAAGATTGATCAGAGAATATAAATTCAGCTTGAAGACTGCTATAACATATGTGGTAAGTAGAATGTGGCCAAGTTGTATTTCTTATCGTCTGCAGTTATATATATATATATATATATATATATATATATATATATATATATATATATATATATATATATATATATATCTGTGTGCGTACAGTGCTTCCTTCAATTTTGCGTGATACGATTTTGCAATATAGCAATTTTGCGATATGGCAATTTTGCGATATGGCAATTTTGCGACCGAGACCAATCTCCATCTCCACAAGCCCAGGTACAGTAAAATGGTCATTTGAACTGATTTTCTTATGGATAATGATAATGTTTATGTTTTTCTGTACAATTTTTCTTTATTGTAGGATGTATAATTACATATATTTGTGTATAAACAAGAGCAAATATATGACTAAAATCACTATAAAGTTAATTACCGTATATTGCGGCTTATAAGTCGATCTCGCACATAAGTCGACTTCTATAATTTGACCCCAAAATGTTGTACTAGAGGTTTACTTTGCAGATAAGTCGACCCCCCTAAACTATTACTTAGCCTGGCCCAATGTCGGCCTGAGTCACTAAGTACTGGGTTGTAAATTAAGTTTGATCTACAGTAAAGTAAATAAAACAATTCAAACAGATTTGTGTACGTTGTTGTTCCTCACCTACTACAGTGTGTCAGTCCCCTGCACAACATGGCGGAGCAAGAGGCCGTCTCCCCGAACCAGGAGTCCTATCTGGCCTCCCTGAGTCCCTTGCCTATGAAATATTCACATCACCCTTTAACATATTCCTTTTGGGAGTATTTGCAGTCCTCATGAGTAGCAGTTTCCGGTTTTTACCATAAGTCTTAGGAGAATAACATGTGTAAACACAACCCTTAGGCCAAGTTCAGTAGCAGTTTTCCGGTATCCTGATGTTACTGGTGCAAATATATCTAAAGATTGCTATTTTATATCTACCCTATAAGTCGACCCCTAGTTTTGACTAAAAAAAATATTTTAAAACTCGACTTATAGGCCGCAATATATGGTAATCCAATTTTGCGAATTCGCATTTTGCAGCCTGCAATGTCGACCAATTTCACGCAAAATTGAAGGAAGCACTGTATATATATATATATATATATATATATATATATATATATATATATATATATATATATATATATATATATATACACAATCGGCCCTCCAAGCGTGCGGTCAATTCAGTCCGTGCCCTTTGCGCACCTTTAGAAGTTAATAACCTATAGGAAATTCACTAATGTATTCTGGGACTCTTTAGACACCCTTTTTCGCCCAATAACCCCCAAAATTTATGATATAATAAAAGAATATACAGTATGTATACACATGTTATTAAATATGATAGATAATAGATATATACTCTACTGGCGGAAGCCAGTAGAGTATCTGTATAGTAAAAAGTTATTTAGACTCCAATGATTGAGAGGAAAAGTCATTATGTAATTGATAAAAGTACATAGGTAACATAAGAGAAACAATATGTTTGTATCATTTAAAATATAGAGGTTTTAACTTTACAGAATGAAGATGATCTCTTGGTTTACTTCTTGGCAGTAATGTCCAACAGGAAACGCAATCCTCAGGTGGTGTCCAATCTCATGCTCAACAATCTTCAGGGTGTCCTCAACTCTAAAAACATTCACATCAAAAATAGGTACAGCTTAGTAATGTTGTATCTTTGTTATAATTTTTAGATAAAACAGAGAACTTCCATATACAGTAGAACCTTGCAATACTAGTTTAATTTGTTCCATGACAGAGCTCGTATTGCGATTTAGTAATTTTACAAATCAATTTTTGCTATTGAAACTCATTGGAATATAATTTCAGTGCTCCCTCCAATTTTGTGGGTTCCAATTTTGCAATATTCCAATTTTGCGACTGAGAGGAATCTCCATCTCTGCAAGTAAAATGGTCATTTAAATAAATTTTCTTATGGATAATGATAAAGTTTATGTTTTTCTGCACTTTTCTTTATTGTAGGATATATAATTATACGTATTTCTGTACAAACAAGGGCAAAAATGTGACAAATCGCCATAAGGTTAATTATTTGAATTTTGCAGCCCGCAATGTCGACCAATTGCACGTAAAATTGGAGGAAGCACTGTAATCCATTCCAGCTCCCAAAAAAACACTCAAAAATCTTTTCTATAGGTATTCAAAACAGAAAAAGTGCACATCGTCAATATGTTTCAGTCTTATTGTCTATACGCATTCCTCTCTCATGGTTTTCAGTTATTGTCTTTCTCAACTATCATAATAATCTTTTTCTTCATATCAGCACTTTTCTCGGACTCATGGCTAACACAATTGATTAGGACAAAATAATGCCAAAAAACCACAAAACAGAAGAAAATCACTAAAACAAAACTATCGCGATGTTGCTTCAATGAGATGATCACGTGAAATGTGAGAGTGGAGCCTGTTACTGTTGGGGGAGTGCGTGCGAGCTCAATGGCGACTATCAGCGGCTTTTAGGAATCTTGCTCATACTGCAGATTTCCGCTCGTATTTCAAGACAAAAATACTCACAAGCCACAGCTCGTTAAGCAAATTACTCGTACAATCGTACAATGGGACACTCGTACTGCAAGGTTCTACTGTATAGTGGTATTTCAATTCTGGAACAATTCAGTTCCCGAATATATTTTTTAAGAAAAAATGTCTTGGTTGTCAAACGTATCCTCAGTTCTCAAACATCTAACCACTGCTTGTTGGGACCACAAAGTACTTGTTGAAACAAAAGGCCATTGGATCAGTGTGCCCAGAGCTGTTGCTCAGAGTACACATTCACCAAAATTTGTTGTGGACGCTCATGTTTTCTTCACTTTTTTATTATTATTAATATTATAAAAGCCAACTACAAAGAAAGGCATTGATAGCAGCAAATTAAAAAGAAAAGTTGTTTGAACCATAATAGATGTGAAAAAAAATGTCAGCAAAGTATGAGTGGCGTTCATTTGTCTTATGCAGTTTTGTACAGCGAAGTCAATGATCTACACCATACTAGAAAAATAAAGGGGCCATCAAAGAAGCTGATGTTGTAAAAGCAGTGAAACTTTGTAATTTTGTGGTTTCTGGAACAAATTTATCCAATTTATTTTACTTATGATTTACAAAGTGTATTTATTGTGATGATCAAGTGTTTTAGTTTAAGACGTGTGGAAATACTTTAAGAAAAAGAGATTTATATGTGGCATTTATTTGGAGAAAACGTGATAAGATTGATAATAGGAATGCAATGCAGCTGGTATTACAGGTTAATGGTGTTGGTGCATAGCTTCTATGTGTCATGAAAAAAATATATATAAGGAAAATAAGGTTTGTGTGAGAAGAAGTGTAATACTGTCTAGTAAAGACTGGTTGGGGAGTTGGAAAGGGAGGGGAGGCCTTTACCTTGCAGTGGACACATAAAGGCTGATAATGATGATGATGATCTCGAGCTAAATATTTACCTTTTGCCTGGGATAGGTGTCAACACTTAAACTTAATGTATGCCATTACTACGACATCTTTGTCACATTGATTTTGCTATTGTTTTGTTTCCTAGAAAGCAAGTCTAGCTTTAAAGTAACTGATCTAATAAGTTACTGCTGGGCAGCAATGTTCCAAGGTTTTGTGTGGAGCTGTATGTAGTTTACATAGTCCAAACACATCCATTCTTTTCCCCTATGCTGCTTTTTGTCACTAAATCAGTGGATTTATGCATTTATTTGTCACTGCACTTTCATAATAAGATGATTTTTTTTTCAGCCCTCTCTCTGCAGCAGCTTTTGGAGAGATTGTTGACTTGCAACAAAGTGGCAAAATCTCTCCCAACGTATCCCAAGATATCATGAATCTTATTTGTATTGATGAAGACCCACGAACGCCAACACAGGTAAAAACTATGTATTAGTTTGTTCTTGTTTATTTCTGTTTAATTAATGTGGTCATGGCAATGTTTAATGTTTTTGTGTTGTTTAAGGTGATAAGCATGTTGCAGGTGGCCCTCTGGAAGGTATGAATAGGTTTGATGGTAATGATGGGGAAGTTATGAATACAATAATGATTATTATGGAGAAAGGGGTAGTGATGCAAGCAGTGGTGTTGGATAGTGTAGATGAAAATGAGAGTGGTGGGATTAAGAATATGATTGATTACATACTAGTGGATGAGAAATTGAGAAAGCATGTGTTGAATGCTAAGGCAGTGAGAGGAACGTTACTATGCCATCTATTTTATTTATATTGTCTGTAACACTTCGTTCCCTCCAGAACATTGCACAAGGGGAAAATAATGGCAGGAAAGTCACCACCTTTCCATATCCTTACAATCTCTCCTTGCTTGTTCAATCCCTTCCCATCTATTAGCATTTATGTCATGTATGTATGCCTTTACTCTATCCTTCCATCTTATAACTGACCTTTTCTCTCCTCTCCTCCTAGGTTCCTCAGTTTCACTCACATGTACTTTCATGTCAAAATCTTCACTCTTCTTTCTCTCTCCATATGGCCAAACCAACTAAGTTTTATTCACCCATATAACTACACTACATCACTTCATTTGCACAAGTTCAAATGTCACATCTTTCATACACGCTGTCATTGCTGTCATCCTCTCATCTTGTCATGCCACATTCTCCTCTCAGATAACTCATTTCCACACTCTTATCTACTGTGCACTATTCATGTCCAATTCTTTGATCAATACATCAATGTTGGCAGACGAATATTGTTCCTTAAGCCTATATTACCTCCATGAACACATTCTTTCCTCTCATAACCATTGCAAATAATCCTATAACTCACCTGCCTTTCACTGCCTTGTCTCTTATTTTTCCTTCTATCTCTCCATATTTGCATAACACTTTCACTTCCTCCATTCTTTCTCCTCCTAAAAGTATCTCACACTTTTCTACTGCTGGCATACTCGCACTATAAGGACGACTACAAAAATCCATCACCCCTTCTTCCCTCCTTTCAAAACCATCACCTTATTTTTCCCAGCATTCACTTTGAACTTCCTTCTCGTACATACATTAAAAAACTTATCCACCACTGTCTAAAAATCCTCTTCAGTCTCTACAAACAACACAGTGTCATCAGCAAACAGACATGCCACTATCCTTCATTATGATATGCAAGCTAAGGTAAAGATAAAAGATAGGTGGGAGTATGGCAGGTGTAATGGTAAGGAGAAAGTGAGTATAATGTTAGCTAATGATAGTAGAGATAAGAAAGAGGTTAGAGTGCAATACGAGATTAAGGTATGCAAAATACTGAGATGAGCTAGGATGACAGTTGAAGAGGGAGCAAGTCTTAGTGAGGTATTTAGGGTGTATGTAGTGACTGCAGTAATAACATAAGTGGTTGGGTATAGAGTTTTTAAGGGTCAGACAAAAGGAAGTTCATGGTGCACAGCTGAGATAAAGGAGGCTATAGAAGCAAAGAGAAGAACATATTTGAAAATGATGGAAAGGAATGTTGCATAGGAAATAAGAGTAAGGAGAATACTGAGTGTGAATCCTTGAATAGGAAGATAGAATAATTGGTGAAAGAAAGTAAAAGGAAAGAGTTAGTAATACAGTTGATTATGATAGAAACAATTTATCTTTAATTACAGATTGTCAATGACAACAATTGGATCCAAGTATCAGATGAAGATACCATCGAGCAGCTTGTAGATCAAGTTTTAAGTGAAAACCAAGATTTGGTAAGCAATTGTTTTGTTTTTCTGTATAAAGTCATTGGTATTGCAGTGCATTTTTATAAAAAGCAGTGTACTCATGACAAGGTGATTGAAAAGTACATAAAATATTACAGGTGAACCATAGATTTACCAGAAACTGATAATTTGACATTATGGTCAGACCACCAAATTACAAAGTCACTGTTTAGTTATTTATATTTTTCTTATTTTAAGTTTATATATATATATATATATATATATATATATATATATATATATATATATATATATATATATATATATATATATATATATATATATATATATATATATATATATTTTTTTTTTTTTTTTTTTTTTTTTTTTTTTTTTTCATGACAAATGGATTACAAACGATAACAAACTGCAACAGACCTAAAGTTCCTGGCTTGGTTGTTTGATCTAACTATTCTACACTAACTACAAGTTAAAGAGATAAGATAGTTAAGAAGAAGACTCTTCTCCATCCACTCATCCTTCCAGCCAAAGCTGGAGTGAGGAGATGCAAATACCGTGTGGTATTGAAAAATTACATAACATTTAAAAGAACAGGATAGGTGCATGAAAACGATATGTTACATAGTAGTGGAAATTGGTTGGATCAGAGACTGAAATCTGAAGCATCGGTCCGCAATTTCTAGTCTCGAAGCCCCTCCACAGCAGCAATGAGCTTGGAAACTGAGGGGCAGGGAAGTCTGGGGGATTCATTTTTTGAGGTTCATAATTGTACATTCCCCAATGCAACTGTTTTGAATTTACATATTTTGTCATGGTGAACTGAATGTAAGTGGAGGATATAACTGAACTGCTCCACATAACCTGCATGGGGAGTAAAGGCAATGAAGTAGGGAGGGTATACTGTACCTTTGGCACCCTCAGAGAGAGAGAGAGAGAGATTGCGATTGATTGATTTCCAGCAATCTGTCCCCCCACCACTCCGAACTAACACCTGACAGCTCATCATCCTACCAGATGATCTCAGGTGTTCAAGGGAAGGAGGAAAAGTGGGATATCTATAGTCACCTTATAATGAATAGAGTATCGTAGTAGTATGGATTTGACCAGATACTCACTTTGAGACATTTTAGACCAAATGGCTTCCTAGTGTCTGTTTTTCATATGTAATCACTTTTTTTTAAGTTGAAATCTCCCAAGACACATATTTAGTGTATTGGTTGTTTGGTTGGATCTATTGTTTGATATATATATATATATATATATATATATATATATATATATATATATATATATATATATATATATATATATATATATATATATTTTTTTTTTTTTTTTTTTTTTTTTTTTTTTTTTTTTTTTTTTTTTTTTTTTTATATAGAATTACAAGATCCATATTTCAGTTTCTTCGATATTTAACCTAATTTTTTTTTTTTTTTCCAGGTTCAAAAGTACAAACAGAAAAAGAAGAAAAAGTTTTTTAATGCACTGATGGGGAAAATCACGACTACAACCAACATTAAGGCAAAAATGAGTTTAGTGAATGAAATTCTATCCAAGAAAGTCAATTCTTAAAATATTTCTAGTTTTAAGAAATATACAAAATCAGTGTCTTACATTTTTAATCAACTATAGTACAGGTGTTAGATACAATTAGCCATATGGTGGGGGCTGCTAGAATACTACTAGTATAGCCCAGGCAGGTTATAAAAGGCGACCGAAAGGGACGGAGCGAGGGGTCTGGGAAGCCCCTTCTCTGTGTTATCCTACAAAAAGACAAAATACAGATGGGTAAGGGAGAGTCATGTTTCCACAAATCTTAAATGCCTTGTCTTGGCTATCCCTCTTTAAGGGGTATGTAAGTCAGATACATAGATAGATAGTTAAATTCAATTTTGCCATAACTAAGGTCAGGTGAGAACATCTGTTCTACATTTTGATATTATCCATCATGGTTGTTATGAATTAATATCACTCATGCATAATTCCATCATTCAACTGGAGACAAAATTTTTGATCCAAGGCAACACCTGGAAACTGTATTGCATATGGCAGTTAGCAGTTGCTTTCCCTTTCCCTTCACTCTTTGCTGTCCTTCTCACCTCCAGTTACGTGAGAAAAATAATGTATGTTTCCCTTGGTAAATATCACCATCAATTTGTGTTGGGGATGTATCAGATGTCTGAAATTTAAGATTCATAAGTGCAAATGTCAGGCTTTAGATTATTGTCAATGGAAAGATGGATGTCAAGGTTCAACTTACAGCAGATGTAGATGTCAAACTGTTACATCCTAGTGGATGCAGATATAGATGGTATTTTTAAGTATTTCTGAACCCTAATTGTCTTGTCTTGGATACCCCATTGTAAGAGGGATATAAACTAGGATAAATAGATTGACTTGAAGATAATTGACAATTGATTTTGTAGTCAACTTGTTGCCAATGATAGAATACTAGTAATCCCCAGGTGGCAGATCACTCTTATCTATATGAATGAGACAGATATAGGGAGAAAGGGAAGTAAGGAGAATAACAAACAGACACTTGAGGCAGAGAGAAAGAAAGATATTGGTAAAATGATGCTAAGAGATTGCTCATTATCATTACAGTAAACCATCTTTAAATCAGATGTGAAAATTTCAGACATCAGATAAATCATCCTCTTTCGGGGTTCCAGATACAAGTACGAAACCAGACCAAAATCTTGGATATATATGATATTTAGACAGCATTTGAACAGATGTTAGAAATCAGACAAAAATATAGTTCATAACTAAGATTGTTGAAGGTTGTTACTGTGTTCAGTACTTTAGTGGTCAGGATATAAGTGTTTTAAGCTTAAAGTAAACTTTGAACAAATATTATATGAAAGAGGATAGGGGACAAAGGAGATGCACGGACCTCTTCCATCGCCCTCAAACTTGTCTCTGCACATAGCGGGGAGTGATCAAGGATTCAAAAGGAAATTCGCTCAGCTGGCGATATGGTAAGTGTTATGCATGTCTTTTTCTTTTTCTTTCTTTTTTTCTTTTCTTAATTAATATTTTGTGTGTTATTTCCTTTCAGGATGATTTTTCTACATAATAGATAGTACAATATGATTTAGTGAGTTCATAGGGTTAGAAGGTGTCACGGGTATAGACTTATTTTGGGAGTCACTCATTGTAGACTGCAGGTGTAGCCAGATTGGCGTTTTTTCCCAAACACAAATTTTAAAACTTGTGATATTCCAGATTTTTAGCTAATTCAAATGGCATCTTCCCCAATTAAACCCCTCTGTTTCCAAGCCCATTGTCGTTTTGGAGCATCTTTGGGACTAGAGATTGTGGCCCGATGCAGTGTTGCGTCATACTTCAATCTCTAGTGTAACCAATTTTCGGTTGGCCTTTTTCTAGCTATATTTCATCTTGTTTCATGTCTTTTGTTCCTAACCTTCCACTATCCCCTAGTTTTCCTAAAGTGTGAGAGCCGTGCTGAGAGGATGAAAGGCTAATGAGTTCAGTCATGAAGTTAAGAGTGCTATGAGCACAGTATACCCTCCCTTTTTCATTTGCCCTTACTCTCCATGGCAATGCACCTCAAAAAATTAATTGCCCAGACCTCCCTGGCTTTCATAAGGAAACGCCTCCAACCTCAGCTCTGAAAACTCCCCTAACTATCCACCTCTCAACTCCCTTGTTTCTTCCACCTCTTGTACATGTTTCCCTAACACTAACACCAACTCCTCCTATATCTTTATCATCCTCTATTACAACCACCTTGTATTCCTCCAAAAAGTAAAACCACTCATCAATCATCTACTCTGACCTCTCACTCTTCTATAACCCAGACTGTCCCCTCCTCCTCTCACCCTTTCCCACGCCCATCCACCACCACTAATCACCTTCCTTTATTCAGCCTCTTTGGTCCTTACCGATGGAACAAATACTTCCATATCCCTGCTCATGCTCTATACTCAAAAACACTTTCCAATTTCAAAAATGTGAAGGGTAACCTTCCATATACGACCTGACAGATCTCATCTCGTCACTGTTGATTCAGAATCCTAAGCTGAAGTTATGGTTACCCTAAAAGACCATAATGGGAAACCTTTTCCAGTGTCCTTTCATACCCAACTGAACACTGGTACAGTTCTAATACCCCATGAAGTCTGCCCAGTGGGCATTAGTTGGCACGATTGTTCTTCTGAACTCTGAACTGATTTCAGACGAGCATGCTATTGCTCATGTATCCTGCTTTACCACTAAACCTCGTGGCTGCCACAAGTACTTGGCAAATATTGCAAAAATTACATTCAAAGGACAAGATATTTCAGAGTGCATACAAAGGTGGAGTCTTCTGTAAGGTTAAAACTCACATTCCTTCCTCCAGTCAGTGCCAAAACTGCTGTAGATTCGGACATCCAGCAAAATACTGTAGATCTACTCTGTCTCATCTGACCATACCCATACAAACTGCCTCTCAACAAAATCCATTTGTGCAAACTGCACCCAAGAACATGTCTTCTTTCAAGACTGCCCCGTCTACAAATTTGCATTGGAGGTTGCTGCCCTCCTCTTCAAACATGGCCTAGCAATCAAAGAAACTAGACAAGAAGCCCGTCTCAGTGGCTTCCTACAGGTTTTATTCTCAGCTTATTTCCACCAACATCCCTCGCACCACAACTAGCACTAATTTTCCCTCTACTATATCCCATCTTCCTCCCTCCACTCATACCTCTTCCTCTCCCACTCCTCTTGTTCCTTCATCTAGTACAATTACCTCTTCCAATGCTATTACTCTCTTCATCCCCATCTCTTGCTTCTTCCCCTTCTATCACCACTCCTGTAGTTCCTTCAGTGCCAGTGACATATTTTTTCTTTACTGACACCCCCTGACACCCTGACACCCCAACTCATTCAACTTCAAGTTATTCTCCCACACCGTATTCTTACACCAATCAAAATCAAGCTCCTCTGCTTCCCCTTCAAAACCATCTACTAATCCTACTTCATTCTTAATCACTAAAACTTCTTCCCTACAGTCTTCAACCAAAATGTTTTTTCTTCCAGTCTTCTCTCCTCCCTTAATGAGATCATCTCTGACATTGAAGCCATTATAACTTTCACTTCCTTCCCCATCCTTTGCCTCATCACATTCTACTTTCGACAACATCCCCTGTATTCCAGTAGTTCATACCCCACTCCCCTATCCCTAACCCACCTTCCTCTCCACCCCTACAGCTATTATCTACCAGAAAATCTCTTCTTGATTATCCTTTACCACCTGGATTTTGTCGTGAATCTGTTATATAATTATTCTCTCTAAGATCCCTCCTACCAAGATTGCCCTTACTTCCATACCTCCTCCTGATCCCCCTGCCTCCCCATGATCCCAGTACTCCTAATCCTACCATTACCACTAGTTAATTTCATCCTCTTCCATAGAAATGACCTCCGATGCCTAGTCTCTACCTATATTCTTCCAAGTCTGATACAGTAATATACATTTTATGACCCCTTTTTCTTGAATACTTTCAATTAATTGCAATTGCACTATTATTTTTACTGATGGCTCTAGTTTTGCCATTATTTGACCTCTTTTTCCTCATACTTTGCCTTGTCATTATCTCTTTGCTCTGCTGTCCTTTTAGCCTAATAGTGCCATATGACCTTTGTCTGGCATTTACGGTGCTTTATTCCCATTTACTCACTCACCCAGTTATTCCAATTTATAGGTTTACTGTACATGGGATTTATGTGTACATTATCTGTTATTCCCCTAAAAGGGATGTGGCCAAGACAAGGCACACATACTCTTCTCATCTAACCCCTAGCCCTCAAAGAGAAGAGAAATACATGTACCCAAACAATATTTCAATATAACTAACCATTCTTTCCTTCCTCATATCTTGCCTTGCCATAATTTCTTTGCACCATATGACCTTGATGTGTAGTGCTTACTTGAGTCACATTAATTCACCATGTACATAATAACAATGAGGCCAAATGTAAAACTATTTTATCCATTTTTATTGAATAACTATGTTGCAGTTAACTGTACAGCAGAAAGCTTAGCAGAAAATAGATACAACATAAAAATATAATTTTTGCTTTTGATATAATGGTAAAGCAAGTTAAAGTATCCAGCTAGTGAAAGGATTGTATCTCACTAGCAATATACATAACAGTAATATCACATACAGTTGCCACAATGGGAGTTCAAACCGCACATGTGCAGGTCTTTTGCCCATGATGTCAATATAAAATTGCACCAACAATATTTGTGATATCTGATCAAAATTTTGGGAAAATGTTGTTTACACTAAAGCATCAAAGGCCATCAAAATACGTTCACGAATTTCAGGGAATGTATCTCCTGAAGCATTTGAGCCAAGGCAGTGAGACAAATGCCATTCAAATTCTACAATTGTGCTGACTTTCATGACAATTGAAATTGGTATAGGATAACGTCCCAAAAATTTGGTGATCTGATTATGTTATGTCTATTGATACCAGGGGCAGGAGGCCTCCAATTTGGGGTCTCAACTCCAACTGCAGCAATTGCAGTGTAAACACCAAAATCAGTAATTCCATAGGCATTAATTCCAGAAGCATTACTTTGTTTCAGTAACAAATACAGTTTTTTAACTAATGCTATTCATACATAATTATAAAAAATAATAATAATAATGTGAAATCGTAACAGTAAAACCATTTAATCCATATTTTTTACCAGCAAGTTTGCTTATCTTGCCTAGCAAACCACTATAAATCATGCCATTTATAGGTTGTACTTTTTCACTAGGCCCTCAAGACACATCTTATACATAATTCTCTAATTTACCACATTTTATCTTGATATACAATAACTATCTCAAACACTTGTTTAGAGTTGTTCTTGTAAGCAATGGTACAAATCAAATACAACAGTAGTCACGACATTACAAAGCACACAGCACACACAGGTGATGTAAAGTAAGCAACTATGATGGAGGATTACTATGTGTTGCATGGACAATAATAACACCAGTGTAGAGCTATTGCTTACCAATATAAACTATATTTTCTTTGCAGAAACTCCTTGCCGATTCATACAAACCTATTTTCTTTGCCGAGCTAATTTTGCCAATACATGCAAATTGATTGCAATTATTAAAATTGCAACTGTCAATAAAGATATTTCACACCCAAAGAAGCATAATCAAACATATGTTAACATTCTGGCAAGAGTTGCAATAGAGCAACACTTGGATGCTCTGACCTCACTCCCTTTACCTCAGCTGTCAGTATGGTAATCTTTCACTATGGTTGACGACTGTAAGAGAATGATGATTCGTATATAGTTGTCATATGTTAGTTATATGTTCCATCCAATCCTGTGGACAGTGCACATCTTCACACAACGTCATTATTTCCTTTGTTCACACTAAATTTTGGTTGTGCCTTGTAGTTCCACTGTTGTCTTTATGGCACCATTGCTATTCACAACCACAATGAGCAGCAGCTATGTGAAGAAGCCTATTTTACTGCATACGTGAGAGGTCTGAAAAGCATATTTTACAGTCATCTCTTTAATGAGGAAAATTTTTTAACACTTCCCTCCAATTCGTATGGATAAAACAGAATTACTGTATATAAAGGAAACAGACCTGAAAAATAAATATTGAATTTGGTTCCATGATCATTAGATAAGTTTGTACCTATATCACTGAAAACTTTCACTATGACATTGAAATAATTTTAGAATCATTTACAAATATTTCAATCATAAAGGTATAATGATGTGATTATGCTAACAAATGTTAGATACACTGATCTGGTCCCACACTATATAATTATAAGATACCATGACACTTTGTGCATATCACAAAGTTTAACTTTCCTTGAACATTGGAAAAAAAACTGCAACAAATTTCTGAAAAAGTGAGTGGATACAGTAAATGAATTCAATATTTCTTTTTGATATATACATTTACCTGCATATTTATTTCATTTTGCACAGGTAACGGAGCTGCAGCATCTTTACATCAGCATGGTCAAGCTTCACCACACCTTCATTGTGGTCTATAGACAGAAGGCTGCCTGTTTGTTCTCGTTCTTCACCAAATATTACCTGTGGAAATATGGTAATAAAATATTAGTCACGTGAAATCAGTAAAACATGCTGAAAATTTTAAAATAACTAAATTAAATATATGAATCCACTGAAAAACATGCCAAAATGTAAAATGTCACTTAATGATAGTATATTATAAGACAATTTTATTACAAGACAAATTGTCCTGAATGTTAATAGAAGTATAGGACGTCAGTGAAGGGAAGAATGTAATGAGTTTAATGCTTCAAAAACAGAACTCAGAGCTTCAAACCTACCGCAAAGCTACTTCCACCTGGCTAATTCACTCCACTACTTACTTTTACCCGATCAAACTGTGCTGGCGTAACAGGTTCTAAGTGTTCACCAAGAATGTTCACAACACGTTCTTCTTCTGGTAAGAACACAGAGCACATTCCACCCTGAAATATTTAGGTTAGGATATGAGAACAAGATAGATTTGAGAGTATGCAAATAAATATCTGATAGACCAGGAAACAATATGGAACCTGTTGAAGGCATATGGAATGGATGAAAAATTACCAAATGGAATAAGATAATCCACAAATATGATGACATGTATTTAAATGAAAAAGTAGAGTAAAAAGTTTCAGAAAAGATGTGAAACAAGATAGTGGAACATTACTTAGCTATTAATTTTACTTATAGAATAGATGTAGTTTTGGATAAATGAATTGTAATTGTAATGTTGGGGGGTAAATGTGCCAGGCAACAAAGGCCATATGGCACTATTGGGGTAGTAGGGTTAGGTAGTAGGGTTGGGTAGCAGAGCTAGGTGGGGGGAGGAGAGTCGGGTAGTGGTTAGATTAGATGAAGGACGTTGACAGCACAAAGAGACATGATCAGTAGGGAATAAGACTTGGAATGGGGGCTGAGGGAGGAGTGTTCGCAGGAGGTAAAGGACTGGGGTCCATATCCATAAGAAGCAAGGAAGAGGGTCAGGAGCAGGCGAGGTAGGGGGAGAGGGAGAAGGTTGAGAGAGGAGATCGGTACGGGAGTAACCAGGCGGTAGGGGAAAAGAGAGGAGAGATCGGGCAGCAGAGGAAAGAGGAGGAGGGGCAGACGAAGGGGACTGCACCAAAGAACAGGCAGGGTAAGATGGGGGGGGGGGGGGGGGGGGAGTAAAGCGGAGAGGGCGGAGCGCCGGGGGCAGAGGGGGAAGAACGGGGCTGGAGGAGGGGTCAGGAAGAGGAGACAGCAGAGGAAGAAGGTGGAGGATGGGGAGTCGGGGTAGGAGGGAGGTGCTTGGGAGGGGGATGAACAGAAGCCACGACCTGGATAGGAGGGGCCGGGAGGGAAGGGGGCAAGGAGGTAGGAGGGGAGGACAAGGGAGCCGTGTTCTTTATGAACGTGACGATAGCGGGAGAGGAAGGTGCAGGGCGAGCCTTTTTAGAGGTGGAGAGGGGGCGAAGAGATCAAGGCGGGAGCAGGAGAGGGGGTTGGTGGGGGAGGGGAGACCAAAGCTTCAGAGTGGTGTCGCTTGGTAGAGTGGGAGTGCTGGGGGCGTGGAGAGGGAGGGGCAGGAGTACAGGCGGTGGTGGAGGTAGGAGTATCAGGGTCAAGGACAGCAAAAGAATTAGAGCAGGAGATGGAGGATGGAGGGAAAGAAGGAAGAGGAAGGAGGTAGAGGAGAGGGATGGGTGGAAGGAGGAGGAGGTAGAGGAGAGGGATGGGTGGAAGGAGGTAGAGGAAGGGGATGGGTGGAAGGAGGGATAGGGGAGGGGGGCTTCCTGACGTGCTTCACGTAATGTGAGACCGCCACGGAAGCGAATACCAGCGACCTCAGCCTCAAACTTATAAGCTGGGCAGCCGCGGTAGAGAGCATTACGAGGGCCACTACAATTGCAGCAGCGCCGGGTAGTAGCAGGGCATTGATCACGGGTGTGGGTAAAGCCACACAAAGGGCAGCGGAGAGCGGAGCGGCAGTGTTTTTCCGGGTGTCCAAAGCACCAACAGTTTCGGCACTGGCGAGGTGGAGGAACATAAGGCCGGACGGGGAGCATGATGCCCCCAACGTAAACATGGGTAGGAAGTTCGTGGCGCTTAAAGGATATCTGAGCAACATTGGTGGGATTTTTCTGGCGACCTCGGGGAGACAAGTTGTAGCAGCGGACGTTGACAGCATCATACTCGCTGAGTAGGTCGAGAAGGTCAGTATGACAGTCTGACCAGACCTTGTCATCAATAGGGCAGTCTTGAGGGGAGATGGAGACAGTGCCAGTGCATGTGTTGAGACGGTCGTCAGGGGTTGCACAGAAGGGATCACCGGATGGGGCCAACAAGTTGGCCATGGCCTGAGACTGAGTCAGACTCCACACGTACCAGGCGAGAACGGTCAGGTCGGATCTGGAAGTGGACCTTGCCCACTTGTTCCTGTAAGCAGCGTTGAAAGTGGAGGGTATTCTCAGCGGAGGGGGGGATAGTAAAGAAGCGATCCCAGTGGGCAGGGACAAAGAAGAGGTCATAGGCAGAGGGGCGAGGCGCACCACTAGAGGAACTTGTCCGGGGCTGTGCCGTCGTCTTCATAGAGGAAGAGGGGACATGAGGAGCTAAGGTAGTAATAGAGGATGATGAAGATGTGACGGGGAGGGAGGCTGGAGGAGTGGAAGAGAGAGTCGGGACAGGGGAGGGAAGAAGGGCAGTAGAAGGGGCGCTGGAAATAGGGACGGTAGAAGGAGGAACAGGGGGCAGGTGAGATGAGGAGATTACAGAGGTGCGAATAGAGGCCGTGGTAGTGGTAGAGAAGGATGAGGACTGAACCTTGGGGGAGGTGGGATGGTGGTAGCAGGAGGGAGAGAAGATGCGGGAGGTGGGGCATAGGATGGAGTAGCATGAGAAGCTGTGGAGGGGGCAAGAATACAAGGGAGAGTAGGGGGAGTAGAAGGTGATATAGTAGTAGGGGTCTGAGGAACAGGCAGAGAAGTCAAGACCAGGTCCATTAGGCAGGCAGAGGCGTCAGGGAGAGGGGGGGCAACCAGCAGCAGAGGCCTCGAGGGACTGGTCGGGTACCACTCGAGGCGGGCAAAGTGAAATTTTCTGATCCATAAACTGATATGAATTTGTAAGAATGGCATTGGGGGTCACGGGTAAACCGCCTACCGGATCGGCAAAAGGGGCCGAGCGCCGCCGCCGGGGACGGGGTACCTCGTCCTCCACAGGACTACCCAGTTAAAAAGGTAGTCCTTGTGGCACCGAAAGTTTGCCCCGCAGCGGCAAGCAAAGACCCCGGCCCCGATGCCTACCGGCCCAGGCACCCTCGAGCCAATGCAGGACAGCCCACAACAGGCGATCCCCCTGGCAGGCGGCACCAATGACCCACACCAGCCTACTGTCGGGATCATCTTGTCGGCCCTGACAGACACGCAAGCCTCTCCACCACGTCAAGGTAGATCCCATGAGGGGGTAGATAAATGAAAGCAAGACTGGTAATGTTGGAGCAAAAATATGCATAGGTGATACAAAGTTAAGTTGAATATATGCAAATGACATAATGATTGCAGGGCATGAATAATATTTGAAAGTGAAAGGATGTGTGCGAGGATGAAGGGCATGGACTTGAATAAGAGGCCATGGACACCACCTTGAAGAGTTCTCAGTAATAGGCATCAGAACAAATAGATCGATCTATCTATTTACCTAGCTTGTATCCCCATTGAAAGCGGGTAGCCAAGACAAGGAATATAGGGCTCAGGGAAACTTCACTCTCCCTTCCCCTTCTGCACCCTGTCTTTTTATGAGAGAATACAGAGGAGGGGCTTCCCAGGCTCCATATCCCTTTTAGTTGCCCTTTAGGGTCCACAGGGAATATGGTGGTAACATTCTTGCAGTCCCCACCACAGGGCTTATTGATTAATACATACTAAAAACAAGGCAAATAAATCTTCTGGCTTGTTTTCAGCGGCACTGAAGCCTCCTTGTTCTTTTCAGGTCTATAATGTCAGGTGAAGGCTAGGTTTCTTAAATTCCATGTAATGATGCCATAAATTAGTAAATAAAATAATTAACTTAATTTTATGTGTAATGACTTAACCTAAAAATACATTTGAGGATCTTACCGATACTCCCCGAATGATGCCAGTCTGACCAATCAGACCTGAATCATCATGTGTCTCCTTAATTCTTACTTCAATCTCTGTTGTCTGCCAGTCATGCATGCCAAGAGTATCCATACCTGTGGAAAAGATGTGAAGATAACGAAAGTACTCCAAGCTAAAAAGCAAGGGGGAAAAATTTACCCAGATTGCCATATATGGCCTATATTTGCTTATAATGATGAGCACTGCCTGAAACCTTCACAGGTATACACTATATATAGTATGTAGGATTTCATATTTATATCGATATCGTCTGGGCAGTAGTTATGCAGATTTACCTAAATGTGAATTTTTAAAAATAAGTAAAATAATGTGAATTAGGAAGACTGATGAAAACTGAAAATTATGGAATTAAAAGATTCAAAATGCATGAGATTATTCAAAATAAAGTCTGCAGCCTAGTAAGTATAAAAATAAATGTTAAATGTATATTCAATTGAAGTGAAACTACAAGCTATCTGTACTAAGTACGTCTTTTCATTTAACAAAATAGTCAGTTTTAGATAAATAACCATGATAGGTATTCTAAATCATCTTTCAACCACACAAATGCAGAAACAGAGGTCATATCTGTTCTTGAAACAAAACAAAAAAGTGTGTTGAGTTCTAAACAAAGTTCTTTTGAATCAAATATTCAAAGGATACTAAAAATATAAACTTACCAGCACCAGGTGTCTGAGGATTGTAAGGTGACGCTGCTCCAGGTGTCATAGGGCTGAAGGAAGCCATGGGTGATGGTGAGGCATAACCAGAGACTGGAGATGGAGAGCCTTGATACCCAGTGCCTGGGCTTGGAGTACCAACATAGGCAGCAGGACTACCACCAGCTGCTAATGTAAAGAATAATTTGTCAACTATTCAACAATCAAGATCAATGGTGCACTATATCTAATTGAGAGTATTTTTTTTCAGATTTAATAACAATATATAAATTGATGAACAACCAGGAGAAAACAAATAGAAAAGATCTAATATGAAGTTCCTAAGGTCAAACAAGTGTGTAGTTGATATTATTCACAGTAGACCCCTCACATTCGCAGGAGTTAGAAAAAACAGACCCACAATAATGTGGAAAGTCTGAGTAGTTTTCAACACCCCAAAACCAAAGCTTACGTTGGTATCCTGAAGGAGATGGCTCAGGCTGGTATGGGCTGTAATTGTGGTCTGAGCTGTACACAGTGCCAGGTGTTTGGGGTGTGTAGGGACCCTGGCCAGCATCAGACTGATAACCCGGAGTTCCTGGTAAAATATTTCATCAAATGTTAGAAAATCATCATTAATTATATTTTAGATTTCTTGCATCTTTGTTTCTAAATATAACATTCTGATTTGTTTGTACATTTTCATAATTACTGATGGTTTCTTTAATAAAAACTTCCATGTATTATTCTTTATCCTGTGGAGCAGAATCAATTTTGAATCATTTAAACAAATAATAAAGAATAGAGAAATGGCTTCTTACATCAAGAATATAGTCATATTATATTTAACACAAAACTAGTGAATTGTAGAACTTGAGCCACATAAAACTGAAGTAACCACTATATTTTCTATCATGCTTCACAATGTACATACTGAGAATACACTCAGTTATCAGAAAGCCAAACAATCATGTCTACAAAGGAGTAGGTTGCATCAACCAAACAATATCCTTTCTAAGAACAAAATGAAAATGGTCATGTTTCCATTATGAAGAAAAAATGTCAAATGACATAGTAGGAAAAGCTTATCGAGTAGTTTTGGATTACTAGACAATGTGTTATATATTGTCTTGAAACATTTTATCTGAGCACTATTAATGTCTATGATTTACCTTAAATTATTTATGTGTATAGCCTACTCTTAAATACCTGGATTATATGCAGGTGATGGGGAGGCTTCATCAAAGGAGTAATCATCAAATTCAGAGTGACGTGCTGGAGTATTGGTACTGGTAGGATCCCATGCTGATTGTCTAGTGGACAATACAAAATTCAAAGATTAAACAATGACAACACAAAGTAATCTAAGGAAATAATTTTCATATAACAAGAGGTCAACACACCTTAATATCTAAGACATTTTAATGTGATAAACCTACTAGAAAGCTTCTATACTGAAATCAATCAAAAATCCACTCATTGTTTCGTTTGAATATCTGATATAACTTCCAAACTCAAGAAATACAGAAATTATGATAGCTTGTTTTCTATCTTCTTGTTATGGTTTAAGATTTCCAGTGATTTGAAATAATTCTATGGCAAAACTGAAACTGTTCTCTCTACTACCAATAACTTATTCTATATATCAAATTAACCAAATGCTACAAGGGAAACTAGTTTGAATAATTATGAAATTTGGATAACTGGGATTATACATTTTCTATATACAGTAGAACTTCACAGTACAAGTTTAATTTGTTCCATGACAGAACTCGTATTACGATTTACTTGTTTTACAAATCAATTTTTCTTCTCAAGGGTGTCTTCTTTAGTCTAACTTTTTGTTTTTTGGGTGACACATGCTCCTACTATTTTTTTGTTTCTCCATATTTGGTCATATGTGCACTTATCAATTATGCTTTTCATTTTCCATAATCTACATTCATCACTTTTCATCCTGGATTTTATCATAATCATCACACCTTTTTTTCCTTTTCAAGCCTTCCTCCATATATAATAATAATTATTATTCTCAATGTTAGTCAGAATGTCTTCAGTTAATTTTGTTCCTGCTAGGCATATTTTTTTTGGTTTTATCTCTTTTAGATAGTCTGTTAACTCTAATTTTCTTGGTATTATTCCATCTATGTTAGTATACATTACTTTCATTTCATTAATCCCTTTAGTTGCTGTTCTATTATTTTCTTTTTTTTCTTTTTAATATATGTTCTTTATATAAGTACCATTTCATTGTCCAGTTGTACTTCACTTTTCAACAAAATAATTCTTATATAACTTCTGATTTGTCTTTTCTTTCAATTCTTTGAATTATTGTCCCTCCTCTTCATGCATCCAATTGAATATTTCAGATTATACAGATTTTTTGTATTTTAGTACATTAATTGACTCTGGTCATGAAAATTCAGTTATGTGAGGTATTTGGTTATTTGGTGTTCGGTAAAGTGGGACTCTACTGTAAAGTAAATAGATTTTTATACATATTATCAACAAACACAGCTATTACACAAGGCAAAACAATTAATAGAAATGGAGAAACTAACCTGCCAGGAGTTGCTGATCCATCATGAGAAGGTGTCGTGCTCCCATAATGTGGTGTACGGGAACCATCATATTGTGGAGTCTGAGAGCCATACATGGGTGTACGTGATCCTGTGTTGCCATAAACAGGAGTAGCAGATCCACCCCAGGTGGGTGTACGTGTATAAGAGGTGAAGGACCCAGCCTTGGCACTGGTGGACCCAACAACAGATACACGAGAACGATCAACAATGATGGTCTGACATTTTGAGTGAAGTTCTACACGAACAGTAGAATCTGTAGCATCTTTGACAATACCAACATGACCTGGGGAAAAAAATGAGCAATACTTATCAAACTTCTGTGCATGTCTTTCACTATTAATCAAACTATCAATATGACAACTGATCCTATGAGTTCCCCCACAAAGGGGAAAGTCACACCAAAAGGGTTTCCATTTATTCCTGTCCTTACATTCCCTCCTTACATGCTCTAATACTGTCATCCTTATCTTTCTCCTCCCTCACGTCCTCTAGCACTGTGTCATCCCATTTCACTGGGGGTTGACCTTGCACCCATCACCTCTACCTCACTCATGTACATTATCTGTCATTTCACTTTGGCATTTTCTATATTTGGCCAAACCACCTTCGGGTGCTATGTTTGACCCAATCAATTACAACACCTTCGATTCCACCACCTCTACTAGATGTATCAAATTTGTTATACACACTTTCATTACTTTTACCATTCATTCTTCTTCTACCTAAAGTTTTTCACAAGTATTTATTCATATTGCTTGGATCCTTGATCCACAGCCAAGTCTGCTTTAATGTTTGCACAGGATCGACTGGAGCGACTGGTCTTTGTGGCATTTTCAAAACCTTGTGGTGACTTGTAGAAAGAACATGTTGAACGGATGAAAAGATTTCACATTTTGCAGGATTTCGTCATGTCCAACATCAGTCATGCCACACACTATTTTACCTACAGATCAGTCATCGAGTTATGCTGCTATAGTTGCCACCTCCAACCAAGCTGCTGTGAGTGCATCTGAATATGTTAGTTTAACTCAGAAGGAACATCCTTTCACTCCAGTAAGGATTGGTGCTTGCCGAAATAACAATAAATAATTTTTGTCTATCACGACTTTTAACAGATTCAAGGTCCTGACCAAAGAAGAAGACCATGAGATGAGACTCATCAGTGAACCAATTGTCAGAGAACAGCTGCACGACTTCTGCCATGGAGCGAGAACCACGAGGATGAGGCTGTGTACTCTGCATTCTGCCATTTATGCACAGATACTACTCATCAGTCCAGTCTTGACTTTGGAACTACATGTGAAAAATTGCACTGAAGTGAGAAATAGAGAGATGAAAAATGTGATGAATATAAATGGTTGAATAATCATCTTACCTTTGTATGGTCCCTGTGTAATCTTGATGGTCTGGCCAATAATGCCTCGGTCCCTGCCTGCTCCTCTTCCTCTTCCACGTCCTCGACCTCTCTCACCACCGAAGCCACCACCCCCTCCTGAACCCCCATGATCACCTCGCTCACTCTGCCCGCCTGTAGAATGAGCTGGGGAGGACAGCCGTGGAGACATGAAGCCCATGCCCATTCCAAGACCCCCTCCACCCAGGCCACCTCCACTCGACTGGAAAATAAAATATATTGAACACAATTTAAACATGTTCATCACTTAGCAATGTTCACCTTTCGTTACTGAATTAAATGCTTGAAGACTGTTTTATATTTTAGCTTCTTGTAGTCGTTTAATCTTTCACATAAAAGTCTATAACTAAATATTCACACAGAAAAATGTAAAAATTTCCTGATCAAGCATAAATTTGTAAAACACATAATAGCATTTTATAATATACTATATTATATAATATCATATACACTGGTGCGTCCTCCATCGTGGGGGATACGTTCCAGACCCTCCCGCGATAAGTCAAAATCCGCAAAATAGAAATACTCTATTCAAATACACCTTAGGCATGTTTTTATGACTTTTACAATACTTTTAAAAGCATTTTAAGTCTTTAAACACACTTTTAAAACAATAAAAACACATTTTAACACCTAAAAGATATTGAGAGCAGGAGAAATGGATAACACAAAAATATTGTACAAACATTACTTTCTTCCTCATTTTCTCAAAAGCTATTAGAGATATTGAAAATATCACTGCAGCATCTGATAGACTCTACAACTGTCATTATGAATATTTGTTCTAAGATTAATAATTACGCAGTAAAATGAAACTATCTTTTTTCCAAAACATGACTTTCTTCCTCATTTTCTCGAAAGCTATTAGAGATATTGGAAATATCATTGCAGCATCTGATAGAGCTAATTAAACTCTACAACTGCCATTATGAAGATTTGTTCTAAGACTAATAATTACGCAGCAAAATGAAAATGTAAAATCACGATTTTAGTCCTAATTTTCTCGAAAGCTATTAGAGATATTGGAAATATCATTGCAGCATCTGATAGATCTAATTAAACTCTACAACAGTCATTATAAATATTTGTTCTAAGACTAATAACTACACAGTAAAATGAAACGGTATCTTTTTTCCAGAATATGACTTTCTTCC
Organism: Cancer borealis; assembly: GCA_036785275.1. Taxonomy (NCBI): domain Eukaryota; kingdom Metazoa; phylum Arthropoda; class Malacostraca; order Decapoda; family Cancridae; genus Cancer; species Cancer borealis. Next base: position 108,713 of record JAXIVD010000503.1, on the reverse strand, counting down.
TCATTTTCTCAAAAGCTATTAGAGACATTGGAAATATCATTGCAGCATCTGATAGACCTAATTAAACTCTATAACTGTCATTATGAATATTTGTTCTAGACTAATAATTACGCAGTAAAATGAAACGGTATCATTTTTCCAAAACATGACTTTCTTCCTCATTTTCTCAAAAGCTGTTAGAGATATTGGAAATATCATTGCAGCATCTGATAAATTACAATTCTTCAGAGGTGTTTTTATATATGAATTTGAAAATTTGTCATGACAATATTCACAGGATAATCAATTTCATCTTAATTCATATTAAAATTTTAAGCATAAATAAATTTTTAATCAAGTTTGAATAATTCAAGCCACAATATCAATATAACCCTTACCTTTGCTCCTCCAGCTTGAGACAAATGCCTTGTCTTGCAAACAAATATTCCACCATTTTCAATCATAATCTTGGAGTGCAGGAATGCAAAGTTTCGATATAGATGACGTATTTCACCCTGTCGGCCCTGGAGTAAAATTAAACAGTATAGGTAAACTTGTTAACCATACAACACAATAAGCTTCAACTTTCAATCTCTGCTCTTACTTCTGTTCCTTACAAATATAAATTATTTTCCCTTTCACTTTTATAGTGTCAAACAGCAAAGTACTCTCCCCCTCTCCATTAAATATTCAAAGAGCTTCTTCTAATCTTTTCATGACCAGCTTAAACCTGTTCCCTTCTGCAAGAAAAGGTTAGTGAAAATTATAATCATAACAAAATAATTCAAATCAGACTTACTGAATGTGGACCATCAATAACTTTCACAATGTCCTTAACTTGAATTGTACTTTGTTCAGAATCTAGCGCCATGGCACGTCTGTTTTCCTTCTTCTTATGCACTGCTTGAGGCTTGACATGAACAAGCTTACCATGCATGTTCAAAACTTGAAAATTTTCCTTCTCAAGTCTCACAATTACACCAACAGTCTGGGCACTGTGAGCAGGAAAGAATAAATAAATAAATAAACGACCACAAAGAACATCACCTTTCTAAACATATCTATGCAACCAAACAACATGAATTCACAAACATTTTCCAAAACTGCCGATATTGACTCAACGGTATATTTGCATGCTACTTCATCTGCTATATGCCATTAAAACCACTGTTTACTCACTCAAGGGATACCAAATCTCCCCACTGGAACTGGCCCAGAGAATCAACACCAGTGGCAACATCAGCACACAACTGGAGATCACGTGGTAGTACCTGAAATAATATGTAACAAATGATAATTTATAGGCATGTTACTTCTATTAACATTTTGTTATCTTTACCAATTCATGTTTCGTAACACTGAGGACTGTACCATAAAACCTTCCACCAGGCGATCGCCAACCCTGGTGAAAGTACAACCCGAAGACTACAAAGGTTGTATCATTATACCTTTAGCCAGACAATTACCAGTCCTGGCATAAAGTTTAATGGTATGACCTTTATAGTCTTCAGGTTGTACTATTATGCCTTTCACCATGGCATCAGTGACTATAGATAGATAGATAGATAGGAAGGAATATAAGGACAGAAGTAAATGGAAACTCCTCTGCAATGATCATCCCCTGGGGGCAGTTCTAAGGAATAAGCATCAGATAGATAGATGGATAGATAAATAGATAGATAAATAATGAATGAATGGAGCATGTTTTATGTATATAATAATAATCAAACACTTTAAAACTGTAAGTAATCAGAATTTTGCAGCAACATATGAAAATAAATATGCGAGATCCATATTTGTGTTTACCAAGACCATTGAAAAAAAATACATTACCTTGAGTTCGTGCATTGTCAGATCAGAGAAGAGAACAATCATATTTTCTTCCACTCTGACAATGAGTCCTGTGTCACCTTCATATCTTCCTGCAATCACTTTCACATGGTCACCTTGATTGAAATATTTCTTCAGCTCACGGGCAACAAATTCTAATTCATCCTTAAGATCGTCGTGTTTGGGGAAAATTGAAATCTTGTTTCCGTCAACACGTGTCACTGAGCCCATCAAATGCATCAATTCACCTGCAACCACTTCAACATTGTCACCTGGAGCAAAGCTGTGCTCATCATCCTCACGACCAGTTGTAGTGAGCTGAAAAAGGAAAATATTAATCATTAAAAGTTCTGACTTATTTTCATTTAATCCATCTAACAACCTTTAAAAACTATAAAACTTGTCACTGTTCATCTTTTAAACAGAAAAAAAAAAAAAAAAGAATGGCATTAATAATAATAACAAATTAATTAAATTAAATAAATAACCATGCATGAAGGTGTTCCCTAAATAAATATATAAAATTCACCCCAAATTCCAGTTCCTGTAATATCATACAAATTAGTGTCAAAAAAGTTTACCTCCATGTCTGCCAGGCTTTGTTCCTCAAACTTCTCAAGTTCACTTAGTGTTGGCTTTACTCCATCGGCTACAATGGCTGAGATGGCAAAAGATTTATACAAATATCCCTTATGAGTGTAACGATTTGCTTCAAAAATAAGGAAGTCACCATCCTGTGTGACCTCACCGCCAATGGCACGAATAGCATCGGTGTCAAACAACTTCTGGGCCGGGCGTCTAGGCTTCTTTCTTTTGAGGTCACTTTCTGGCTGGCTCGATCTAAAATGTAACAAAAAAGATTAAAAGATAGGTCATCACTAACTACAATCTAACATCATCTAGCTACAACGTAAAGAATTTTCATCATTGTTGACTCAATTTTATAGAAAAATACAAATACAAAACATTGACAATGGAATAATAAAAAGCAAAACACCAACTTGAGAGCTCCACGCATGCGTGTGTAATCAATGCGAGGAATGAGCTTGAGATGCACTGTATTCTGTGAAGCATCGACATAGTCCACTTGTGCCAAATCATCCTTGAAGATTCCTGAATAGAATTTTGTTCAATTAATTCCTGTACTCAGTTTCACAATCAACTTTCATAATAAAAACATGTATGATCATTCAATTGACCTAAATTTCACCTTGCAGTGTAATGTTTCATGCACCTAACTACAAACATGGCCCTAGCTTCAGTTCCATAATAGTATAGGCAAAATAGTATATTCAGCTGTCCATTCACCCTTGTGAAGTGTCTACAAACAAGCACTGAAAGAAATCTGAGGAAGCTAAACTGTAGCAACCTATGTAGATGTCACAGTTGTTTTAGGATAATGATTATCTTCCACCACACACTCAAAGCCAAAACGATCAAGATGAGCACCATCCTTTACCTTCTTATCTTACTTGCTATGAGATTAAACAAATGTCAGGAAAAAAGTATTGGAATGACAGCAATGGGAAATCTTGGAACAGATACTCAAAATGCGGTGACATGCTCATAGGATTTGGCTGATTTGATATGCAGTGTTTGACGGAGTGTACATCTTCTCTGAGGATCTAGGGGCTAATTAAGAGGAGTGTTGCGTTTATGTGTGCATGGATGTGTATATGCATGCCATGTCTTGGCTACCCTCTTTCGAGGGATAACAGCCTGGTATAAAGATACATAGATGTACTTCACTTCTTACTTCTACATTCTGCTCTTTCCAGCTAAATTAGGATGTGTATCCTGAAATATAATGTCTACAATGATCATTAACAATATGCAAACTAAGACTGGAACAGACTTGCCTCTCTTCAGTCTGACCCAAGCCCCTCGCTTCAGTGTGGGCACCTCCTTCACCACACGCAACACATCTGTCATTTGGTTGATTGGCACCATCTGCAGGAACAATGAATATGGAATCAGATAAGTAACTACCATGCACTATAATTTAGCTAAATTTTACTACAGAATACAAAAATTCATGGTTTGACTCCATTAATTTTCTATGTACAAAAATTTCAAGAATATTCATAGAAATCATAGAATTTTCTTAGTCAATCACATGTAACGGTGTCATTTAAGAAACTTACAGTTTGCCTCCATATTCCCAGTCGCAAGTTGGATATGCCTTCCATTGCTGACTTAACATGAGACTGTTTGTAAGCCTCAATGTAGATATAGCCTTTCACACCTTCTGGTGCTACAACAGACTTAATCTGCAGAGGCTCCTCTGTAAATTGGTAGGCAAACATTTTGCGAATCAGCTGCAAACAGGTCACCTTCTCTTCACCAATGCGACATTTTACCATCCATAGATTTGGGTCTCTGAAATTTAATTGAAATTCATTATTGAGTAATTGTGTCATGTGGAATTAAATACAGTATTTCTACAAGCCTTGGCCCATGTCATTTAAAAGACAGCAAATACCACCCCAATTTTTATTAAATGTTACAGAAAGATATCTAGGAATCATAGACTATTAGCCGACAGATTTAGTTAGGAAAATGTTTTAAAGAGTAATTAGAGACAAAATAGTTTACTGCATTGCCTCTGACTGCACTTACTTTTGATACCATTTGCTTTCTTAGCAATTAATCTAAGTAAAGGTCAAATCATCTAGTTTGGGCCTAATCTGTTTGGTCTGAGTTTCTACATAGTTCTATGTAATTCTAGTCTTAAGTTTTCAGGTAAATATTTTTAAATTTCATGCTAAAAGATGCAAAAACGAATGTATTTATGGATTTTAACTTACTTAACACCAGGCAATAGAGTCTGTTGAGTAATTTCATCACTCATCTCTTCTCCTCCTTCACCAAAGCGCATTGCAGCAGACGTCTCTTCAGCATACTTGCGACGATAGTATTCTTCAATTTCTTCTTCTCGCTCATTACTGAAAGTGAAACAAATATCAAAACAGTCCACAAATAAACACATCCTTACTTTTCATCAAATATTGGAAACATATCTATTTCACTACTAGTGTGCTATAATTTTATATAAAATGATAAAAACGATCCTACTATTTATCACAACATGATGCACACTAACAGTTAAGTAAATTTTGACAGCAAGTTTCAGGATGGTGAATGCAAAACTTCAAAGAATAGTGCAAAGCTTAGGATGGGGATAGTTTGAGCTTGAAACTTTAAAATCAAAGTGTAACAAAGAAAATCTTAAACAAAAGGACCATAGTAAATAGAAATAGTAACTGAGAAAACTTAGCAACCCCAAAGATTTTTCAAACTATATAAACTTGAATTTTCTTATAAGATATATATATATATATAGATATAGATTAATTCATTGATAATTTTTCAAAAACTAACAATATTAAAGAATAAAAAGCTCATCATGTGAACATTCCTATGGAAATACACAGAGGTTTTCACATGTCTACTTTTGTCCCTCTTAGTCACCTTGTAGCATACTACAAATAAACACATTAATTCTAATTTTTTGTCTTAAAAATGTCTTGCTAAGCAAAAAAATATTTCTATCACTTACTCCCAGACGCTGTGTGCTCTGCGGTTGGCTTCAATCTCCCGGGCAGTAACACCCACTTCATCTTTTTCATTGGCCAGGAGATCATAGTCATCTCCCTGTAAAGTGTGACAATTAGATATACTGGTCACTCACAATTACCAATCTATATACAAAATAAATATATAAAAATTACACTCAACTATTATTACTTCTGTATCTCAGGATTCTGGGCAACTACTGATAATCAATGCCCTACTAAGCTTTATTGCAAGTTTTCCCTTCTATAAACACCAACCAGAGACTGAACCCTCAATAAAAAATATTGATCTATCTATTCTTATCTGAGGCCTGTTCCCAATAATTGCTGACGGGATAACCACTACAGAAAAGTTTCCCTTGGTTCCTGTTCTTGCATGTTCTAATCTTATCCCCTCATTCTCCATTTTCTCCTTTCTCTCATGTACTCCAGCACCATGTCCCACTTTTCACTGGAGGTTGTCCTCTTGCACTTGCTGCATCTACCATACTCATATACACTCTCTGTCATCTCACTTTCTGGCAATCTCTCTATATGATAAAAAATAATTTTGTCATCATTTCAAATCCTCATCTTTTCTCACATTATGTACCAAAATAACAGAGAATGGATCCGACTGAATAAAAAAATTACAATTAAAGAAAAGGGAAGGGTATCCCTCCCAATATATAAAGTAAATTTCAATATAAAATTCTTATTACTTACTTCCTACTTTAGACTGCTAACTTACCTCTTCATCTTCATCATCTTCCCCTTCATCATCGTCCACTTCTGCCTCCTCTAAGAAATAATCAGAAACTGCTCCTCTCTTCCTTCGCTTTTTCACTTGTCTATCATCATCTTCATCTTCTTCGCTGTCGTATGCCTGTTGTAGGTAATTTTATGAATAGTTTTGTAATTGCAACAATGAAAAAGTTCATTCATGTTTCAAGAAATCCAAAGAAGTAAATAATTTGTTAAAGGACAAATAACACTTATGTTAACAATATTCTTCTTTAAGTTTATGGAATAACACAAAAGTTATACCACCAACCATATCTTTAAGTGATAGACTGAGTGAGTATTTTGAATCAATACATTTTCAGTCTGGGATGAGAAAGACATTGAAAATTATACATAAACAGTGAAAACAAGAATCACATCAGTAAGGTAAACATAAGAACTTAAATCAAAATAACACTGGTGTACTTTGATCTGGTAAATAAATAACTTACAATTAAACACCTAAACACGTGAAACACCTTTGTTTATGTACATCATGCTATAACAACAATGCTGCATCATATTAAAGTGTGTAACATGCAACTTATTTCCCAACTCTCATCCTACTAAACTGTCACCTACATTTTCTCTATACTGTCCAGCATCTCCACCGAAGCAAAGCCACCCTGTGATCTTGGGTGCTATCCAATGTACCATCTGGCAGCCTCAAGTGTTTCAAAGTTGAAGGTATCCCACAATTCTAGCAGATCCTCAAGGGCATCGCTCATATATATATATATATATATATATATATATATATATATATATATATATATATATATATATATATATATATATATATATATATATATATATATATATATATATATATAGTATACAGTGCCTGAGTTACACTCTTGTGGTCCTGTCTCTATATCAATATTTATCTAGTCTTTCCTTTAGTTGTTGTACATTCTTTGCTATTATCACATCTTTTAGTCCATTCCAAGTATATGTATGATGTACGATTTCATACCTACTGAAACCTGCCCATGTATCTAATCCTTCAATATGAAACTACTGTTAATTAAGTATATCATGCAGCAGCATCACTATGAAAATGTTGGCAACACAAACACCACAAAAAGAAAGCTAATGGTAAAGGCAAACTGAAATTCCAGAAATAAAAGGTTACTAGTGACTCATACATCACTAGTTTTGAATGGCTCACTGTGATGCGTATGGCAGGCTGTTGGTAAAAATTCAATGAAGCATCATCTACTAACATCAAAAGCTACCAATAGAAAAATTATTAGTCCAATCATTTGAGACCTCTACATGATACAAAATAACTTTCCCATGATTATTACCTAAAAAAGAATTTTAGTAACTGAGATTTCCTATATTCTAAGTTAATACCAAATACAGATTTGGAAGATTTCTAAAAAAATACAAGATTACTCACAGAGTTTGCAATATCTTCACCATCAGCTGGTTCTTCATCTCCACTTATCTCTTCCTCTCCACTTCGAGCTTCCATGGCCTCATCTGACCTGATAGACTGACTTCTGCTTCTACTCCTACTTCTACTCGGACTCCTACTTCTACTCGGGCTTCTGCTTCTGCTGCCAGATCTGCTGCGGCTACGACTGCGACTAGCGCTTCTGCTAGCAGAACGCCCACGGCTTGCACTGCGGCTGCGACTCCTTCTGTTCTCTCCCTAAGAAAAAGAAAAGGATTTGATTAGAAATAATGAAACAATGGAGATATAACCTGCTAAATTCACAGGTAAATCTTCAATAATCAAACTTAACAAGCTATTTCAGTAACTATTAAAGGCAAATGTTAATATTAAATAGGACTCGATACATGATATTGCTCATCTCCAAAAATACCACGTAATCATATATAAATGAATTCTGGATATATCTGCAATAAGTGTAGAGCTTAGAAATATTGTTTTATCAAGGTATTATACAATTATATACAAATGCAAATTTTCTATTACACTCATGACATCAAAATCATTAAACTTTGTAATCAAAAGTATTCTAATTAATGTATTCCATAACATAATTATTTGTTAGTACCTCACTGTCACTCCCTTGCCCAGACTTCTCTGGCTCAGAGTCTGAGTGGTAGCTTGCATCACTCTCAGACATGGCTGGGCTCTGAAAACGTAATATATATATATGAACATTAATATTACTATTATGTACTAATGACAAATATATTTCACAAACAAATATCATGTGAGGATCCCCAAGCAAACAACAGAACTAAATGGAATTCATCCTATTTCTCATAAAATTAAACAAATATTGAATTAGTGAAGGGAAAAAAAATGGTCAAAAGCATCAAAATCATCAGAATGTATCAGAAAACATTTTCAAGAATTATCAAAGTTTGAATCGTTAATGGTCGGCTGTCATTATATAATGGCGTGCTATGGTGGGCTTAACGATCAGCTGTCATTATATAATCAGGAGCGATTCCCACTAAACTAATTGAGCAGCGTTGATTTTATTTGGTACCAATGGTAACATTGGGCTCCTGCCCATGAGTGCAAACTTTTTTCTCTATCAAAACCCCTCAGTAATTTGCCATGAACGAGCATATATCTGACATGTCCATCCTTCACTATGTGTAGTGAAATCTACGGAAAATTAAACCATTGTTGGGATATATTGTGCTTTTTCTTTCAGCCCAGTTTCAAGAGATAAAATAACAAACTTTTTTCTATTTGTAATCAGACAATTTCTTTACACATTGTGTTATCCTTTTCACTCAAGAGGCACATACACAACCAAAAAAGACGGTAAAATATCATCCATCGGTTAGATTAACATAAAATTATACCAAAATCATGCATGTAGCTTTAATAGTTTGGTTATAGCAGCAGTTTGAAACAATACCTTAAGCATGCTCAGGGCAAACGTAACACCACTCCACAGCAATGCCACTTCAGGGTTAAGGGTTAATTCAAGATAAAAATTCCCAAGTGTTTTGCAGTTCCTGGCTTTGCCATGTTTTATTCAAACTCACCTACTTTTCCAACATTATTTTCAACTACAGGCACTCCATGACTTATAAACATTCAAATTACAAACTTTCAGGAATATGTAAGAACCTGTCTGTAAAACCAAAATTGGAACACCATTCCATTTCATTAGTTTAACCACCATAATATATGCCAATTATTGAAGATCACCTTAGTATTCTTCATATTCATCTTTAAACCCAATTTCTGGCTATCTATGCAACTCCAAAATCATCTGTTGATTCGCTCATTAGAATAATATCATCCGTAAATAAAATATTTATATATTCTCCATTTTTCTTAATTCCTGCCTCTTCCCACTCCAAATTCTTAAAAACTTCCCCTAAAACTGCTGTGAACGATATATAATGTTGCCTTGTTGGACTCTTTTCTCTATCGATATATTCTTGCTGACATCATGTAGCTTTATAGTGGCAGTGCTTTCCTTGTAGATATCTTCACATATATAGTATTTCCCCTACCACCTGTCTCCTGAGTGCTTTCATATCTGATGAAGTTTCCACTGAGTCAAAGGCTTTTTCATAGTGTATGAAAGCCATGCATAGCAGCTTAATGTATTATTATGTATCCAACCTCCTCAAATGTCTCTCAATTTGTAGATGGATCTAGAGGAAGGTAACAGTAGCAATGTAGATCAGCAGTGGATTCTGTAGATTTTAATGGTGAGTGTAGTGAAGTAGGTATAAGGTTGAAATTATAGAACTATGGGTAATTCTTAATCAAGAATAGGGGCTCCTTGCTGAGCTGACCCAAATATTGGCTCTATGTATTATATTTACTGTCCTTAACCCATTGTTTATATTCTAATTAGAGCGTAGCTTTACTTTACCCGTAATAAGTGATTGCTTACAATGGGTTATTGCATATTTTCCCATAGTCAACAAGCTTAGGGACTTCTTGGGAAACCAGGGTTTTTGGGTGGAGGAGCACATATATAGAGGAAAGATGGCAAACCCCACAAAGATTCCCCTAAACTTTGGACATTTCCCTTTGATTAGGAAAATACATATTTTTAGAATCGAATATAATCTTTCCTAACCTAATCTAACCTTAGAAATCTAAGCCCTCCCTAACCAGCCAGTCAGCAACCATTATCAAGCAAGGTCCATTATCGATTTTATAAAGATTTAGGTTAACCTTCCCTAACCTAACCTGAGTGTAGTAAATACATTGTGCTTCAAACTCATTGTCCACAACGCATTTAACTGGATTTAGTATTTCTAAGATACCTACAATCTAATATCGTTTAAGGATCAATAAACATTAAGAATTTCAGGGTTGGGTTCAAGTACATGTACTTATACTTGTACTTGGACTTAAGTACAGATTGGCATGTACTTTTACTTGGAGTTTAAAATGTTACTTGCACTTAGACTCAAAGTACTTGAAAATGCCAAGTACATTCAAGTACAAACAAGTACATTGTATTTAATAAAAAGTTACATACTGTATATACATTGTAGCAAACTTTATGATGATACTATTGGGTAAATAGTATTTACCCAATAGCATCATCACAAAGTTTGCTACAATATACTCAAGTTGAAAAATATTTAGAATACATTATCTCGATATCTCCTTACCTTTTTAATACACTGCAATTTCAATTTCAGATACTTATTCAGATGAGAATTTTCTTTTCAGGTTACATTATGTTTGGTTAGGTTTAGTTAGGTTGTTATGTTATGCGATATTAATTTAGAAGCTATCAAATGTTTTCTATGACTTAAACTATGATGTGTAAGATGCAAACGCCCTTTTCTTTCATAACCACACGCCATTCTGGTGAAGATGTAAACATTTACCGAAAAAATTGCTTTGTCAGCATAACCTTCCCAGAGCTGCAGTTAAATAAGCCTAACCAAAACTAACCCAACCAAACATAACTAACCCAACTAAACCTACTGAACATAACCTAAAAAGGTATTATTTCATATCTTCACCAAAACGCTCTAAAGAATTCAGAGTTATATTTTTACATTACCTGATGCATTTTGGGGTTTCATTAATTACATTTCCGTCGCAAATTCTTACTGAGATATTCAATGTTTTCTGTGAGACTTTCTCTTCAAAAAATAAAGTTAAGTTTGGTTTAAACAAGGTTCTGTTATTTGTCAATGTAGGTTTAGGTTTGGTTAGGTTAGGATAGGTTAAGTTAGGTTACATTAATATAGAAGCTATCAAATGTTCTCTATGACCAAAAGTATGGAGTTGAGCACTTGAGGCTTGTTGTATGTTTTGACCTATAAAGAGCTTACTTTCTGTATAGGAAACATGAGATATCCTATTGTAAGTGGAAGAGGCAGTAGGCGAGAACCAGGAGGAGCAAACGTAAGGAAGAAAAGCTGCCAAAAATGCAAGTTTGAGGGTGGAAGAATCAACGCTGAAGGCCTCTGCAGTGACTGTGCTGAAGAGGATAAACAATCATGTGATACATGCAGGAAAGCAGTAAGGGAGAGAGACAGTGGACTGGAATGCGAGGTATGTGAAAATTGGTACCATGCAGGCTGTGAAAAAGTAACACATACTCAATATGATTTCCTGATGCAAGATGAGAATAAGGAATTCCCCTGGACCTGTAGAAAGTGCAGGGGTAACCTTAAGCAATATGCAAAGAAGGTAGATAAGCTAGAAAGGGAAAATAAAGAACTGAGAGAAAGGCTTGAGAAACTAGAGGAAAATAGCGCCTTAATGAAAACTCAAATCAAAGAGGAAGTGATCAATGTTGTTTTTGATGAATTTGAGGAGTGGAAAGAGAAGGAAGAAAAAAAGAACAATGTGATCATCTTCAACATAGAGGAAAAAACCTGTGAAACAAGGGAAGAAAAACTGCAAGAAGACCTAAATCTTAGTGTACAGATCATAAAGGAAATAGGAATAGATATAGAGGAAGAGGAATTAGTTCAAGTACATAGAATTGTCAAAATTCAGCAGGACCAGGAAACAAGGGGAGGAGAAGGCACCTCTTCTTATAAAATTAAAGGATGCAAGGGCCAAATGGGAAATAGTAAGAAATGGAAAAAAGATTAAAGACACAAGAAAGGAGCACTTGAAAAGAGCAGTAATAGTACCTGACCAGACTCGAAGGGAAAGAGAGAAGAGCAAGAAACTACGTGATGAGCTGCAAGAAAAAAGGGACAATGGAGAAGAAGGATGGTTTATTAAAAGGGGACAGCTTGTAAAAAAGAATTTTTTATAAACAAAAATAGTTTAAAAAATAAAACAGTGGAATTAAGTTTATTAAACATTCAGGGGCTAACTCAAGCAAAAGAAATAGAAATAGAACAAGAAATCAATGAAAATACCATCATGTGCCTCACAGAAACTCAGCATAAATATCTAAAAGTGAATATAAATAACAATATAGAACACATACACTCACATAGAGATGAAAAGGATAAGAAAGGTGGAGGATTAAGTATCTTATTTAAAAAGAGCCAAGATAAACAAATAGAAAAAAACAACAGTAGAAGTAAGGACATTTTGTATGCAAAATTTACCATAAAAAACTATATTTTCATAATAATTCTTGTGTACATGTCAACAAACCAACATGATAGAAACAATATGATAGGAAATTAAATAAATGAATTATTAAGAAAAAATGAACACACCTACAGTACTCCTCGGTGATTTTAATGGACATTTAGGTTTCATAGGACCACAAGAACTTAACAAAAATGGGGAAAGAGTGTTAAAGTGGATGACGGAAAAAAATCTTATTTTATTGAACGATGATCACTGCAACGGAGTGATAACATGGGAAAACAGAAACTACAACAGTGCCATAGACTTCATACTAATTAATCAAAAAATGTATGACAAATATTTATACATGAACATAGATGAGAAGAAAGAAAGGATAGATATATCTGACCACAATGTAATTAGTGCCTACTTCAACATTGACAGTGAAAAACATAAACAGTACAAGGAAACAAAGGAAATCACATATCTCAAGATTAACAATGAAACAAAAACTGGATTTATAGAAGAAATTGAAGAATACATCAATAGAAATAACCAATACGAACTAAATGATTTTGAACTAACCATAAAAAAAAGCATGCAATGACAATTTAAAGAGGATAATAAAACGAAAAGGAAGAAGTACAGAAACAGAGGAAATAGAACCAATCTGGATGACACAAGAAATAAAGAAGGAAATCAGCAAAATAAGAAATTACAACAAACAAAAGAGAGACAACCCACAAAATGAAGAATTAGAAAATCTATATATGGAACAGAAAAATAAAGTAAAAATGCTTGTAAAATCTGCAATAAGTCAACACGAAAAAAAGATTACTGAAGAAATAAGGAGTGAAGGAAATAAAACAAAAAACCTGTGGAATCACATAAAAAAACTCAAAGGTGAGTCAATAAATAATGTTCAACATTTACACAATAATGAAGGCTTTATATAAAAAGAAGAAGACCAGAAAATACAAATAGAAAACTTCTGGAGCACCATATATAAACAAAAAGAAAATAAGATAAATGAAGTATGGAACGGGGAAACAAGACGGATGTATGAAGATGATTTAGAAGCCAGCGAACGGACACATCGAGAATATATTCAGATATTGATTACTAACGAAGGAATATGGCAAGACTTACACACACCACACCATCAAAGAGAGCACATTGATATGGCATACCAATGTAGAAAACATGGAAAACTACCTATGAACATAGATGATGTATACATCACTAAAGATGAAATTAAACAACAGCTACACAAAACAAAATGTAAAAAAGCTGCTGACCCAGATGAAATAAAATCTGATGTATTTAAACTACTAAGTGATAGCGAAGAAAGTGTAAACTATCTAACTAAATGTTACAACAACATAATAGACAATGAGAAAGTCAGTCATGCCTGGAAGAAAACAAAAACTGTACTAATACCAAAAAAAGCTAAACCTACAGCTGCAGACTTAAGGCCTATAGCACTTGCCAACACCTTGTACAAAATTTTTATGGGTCTCCTACGACAAAAACTTGAGAAACATATAAAAAAGATAGATAATAGAAGCGAACTCCAAGCAGGATTCACAGAAAATAGAAGCATTACTGACAATCTTTATGTGCTAAACTACTGCATATCAGAAACATACAAAATTAAAAAGAAACTAATAGTAACATCGCTAGACTATAGAAAAGCTTTTGACTCTGTGGACAGAGCTAGTCTAATAAAAACCTTAATGATAAATAATATACACCCTAAATTGATAAATATTATAGCACAAATATACACTGATGATGAAACTGATCTGATGTTTAATGGGAAGAAACAGACTACAATGAAAATAGAAAATGGAATAAAACAAGGATGCAATGGATCAACGCTACTCTTTCTTCTAGTAACATATGAAATTATAAGGAGACTTGAAGAAATGAACATTGGTTTCAAAAATGAGAAATTCACAATACCAATACTTTACTATGCAGACGATGGGCTACTACTCTCCCAAACAATAGAAGAAGCCAAAGAAAATATCAAACTGATACAAGAGATAGCCAAGGAATATGGACTCAACATTAACAAAGAAAAGAGCAGTATTTTAATTTTTAATGACAAGCAACAACCAGAAAGCATAGAAAACATAAAAGTATCTACAAGTATGACATACCTAGGAATAAAGATTACCAATAAGAAAAGATGCTTCACAGATTTTAAGAACGAAAGACTATCAAAGGCTAGAAAATTATCAAATATGACTTATAGCATCGTAGCACGGAGCTGTAACAGATTAATGGTTGGAAAAAGCTATTGGAAAGGACTAGGGCTGGCTACAGTACTATATGGAGCAGAACTATTAGAATTTACAGAAAAAGACCTAAGTACATTACAAACAGTAGAAAACTCAGTCTATAGAACAATACTACAAGTCCCTACATATACAGCTAATAGTGCTCTGAGAGGAGAGGTGGGAGCCACATCCAGCAAAACCAGAGATATAAAAATAAAGTTTCTGTTTGTTAAGCACCTATTGCAAGAAAATAGAAACCAATTAATAAAAGAAATCTTTCAAGTAGAATATGAAGAAGGGAAAAACCCATGGATCAAAACACTAAAAAAATATATATGAATGATTTGGGCTTCAAAATAACAGAAATTGAACACAGTAAAAAGGATAACATTATAAGAAAAGTTAAAGAATGGGACACCAAGAAATGGCTACAAGATATGGAGAATAAGTCCACCCTAAAACTTTACAGACTATAAAAAGAACATAAAAGAAGAACAATGGATTGACAACACAGAAGATTCAAAACTACTAGTAAGAGGAAGGACTAATACGTTAAACCTGAATTGGAGAAATAGACACCAAGGAAAAAGTGAACAGTGCCCAACATGTGAATGTGAAATAGAGACTTTAGAACACTTCCTAATCGAATGTAACCATTATACTAATATTAGGTTAAGCTTTGCTTTCATGAGGGAAATGCATCACATAAGAAATGAAGACAAACTTAAAAACATATTAGCTTTTGATACTAACCTAACTCTACAGGAAATAGAAATCAGAAAAAAAATTATGAAAGTACTCTGGACTGAAAGAAGAAAAATACAACAACAAATAAACTGAAACAGTGAAAGTGAAAGTATAAGGTCAAAACAACAGTGGGAGCCGAAGACAAGGCAAATCCCACGAACACTACTGGACTGGACTGGACGAGGATCACAGGTGAGACACAGACGTAAACAAACGCCATGATGGTGAAGATGTAAAATGTTACCAATAAAGTTTTGTTTGGTTTAAACAAGGTTCTGTTATGTCAATATAGGTTAAGGTTTGGTTAGGTTAGCTTAATTCAGAAGACATCAAATGTTCTCTATGGCCAAATGTAGGGAGTTGGACGAGGTGCAAACGTAAACAGACGCCATTATGGTGAAGTTGTAAAATTTTACCCCTAAAAAAATACGAATATAAGTTATGCCGCATAACTGTTTGAGGCGATCTGAACAAGTTTGTGAGGTTGAATTTTCAGTGCATTATAAAGGTAGGGAGATATCGAATGGATCGTCTTACGAATCTTTACTTAGACCAGCTGTTCTACGCCAAACATGAGGACCAAAGTGGAACAAGTAAGAATAGGGACAAATAAGACAAGTAAACACAACCGTATGCGAGATGCAAGGGTCTCGTCCGGTGGTAGTTCAATACAGATGTAGATAAACAAGCGATGAAAGCATCCACCTGGACAGCAGGTGCAACACTACAGTAATGATACAAACTTCATCACGTCATGTATTTTCTTAATTTACGATATATATGCGTTGAAGATGTCGGCCTACTGACAGTATCAGACATACTTCTGACCTACCTATGAAAGCGAGTTACTGGACAATTACAGGACACCTCAAAGGCATCCCTAACATATACAAAGTACGAATGACAAGTACGTATGCTTAATAAATACCTGTAAGAAGACAAATCCTCATAAAACGCCTGCCACAACCTGCTTAAGATGGCCGCTATTTTCAGTATTTTGTTTGTGTTGTTTGGGTGTTGATCTTGAATCTTGATTCGACAGGTGACTTGTAGTTCCTTACAAGTCAGCCCGTTTTAGTGGCAGTTCCTGTGAGGGAAAATAAAGGAAATACAAAACAAAACAAAAAACACACTTTGTGTACAGACTCTAGTTCTTAGATCTCACATACCACATTTTGAATTTTTGTCCATGAAACATTTCCCCACGTCAATCCTCCGTACACTCGTCTCCAAGGATCCTATATGATCCTTGCTCGTCTCCCTATACACCACTACCAACACCACTCCCATTCACTTGAAAACAGACTTACCAATAAGATCCACGGGATTTACTACTGATCTACATAGATCCTATTGCCCGCCTCCATATTCATCTGTGTTGTATGTTTGTCGTATTTGTTCTTGAATGCTTTTGTGGATGTAGCATTCACTGTGTGTTCTGGTAGTGAATTCCATTTGTTTACTACTCTGTGTGTGAATGTGTGTTGGGTTTGTGTTTTGTTACACCTTTATTTGTATATTTGTTTTGTGTGGCCAGTTCTTGTTGTGTTTGTGGTTTGAAAAAGTGAGTGTCTGCCTATGTTTTCTAGGTTGTTCATTATTTTGTGGACTTGAATCATGTCTCCCCTTTCTCTCCGGGCTTCAAGTTTGGGAATGTCCAGTCTCTTTAGTCTTTCTTCGTAGGGGAGATTTTGAAGTGATGGTACAATTTTGGTTGCTCTTCTCTGGATTTTTTCTATTTTGCTTATGTTGACTCTGCCTTGGGGGTTCCACACCTGCACAGCATACTCAAGGTGAGGGCGAATGTAAGTCCTGTATACTGTTGCAAAGCCTTCCTCAGTCCAGTGCTTAAAGGTTCGCTTGATAAGACCCAGCATGCTGTTTGCTTTGGATGCTATGTCGTTGATGTGTTGGGTGAATTTTATGTTGTCCGTGAACAGAACATCCAAGTCCTTCATTGCTGTGACCTTATCAATGTGGTTGTTATTTATCTTGTAAGGGTGTCTGTCATTGTGGTGTCCAATATGCATCACTTTACATTTGGAAATGTTGAATCTGAGGAGCCATGTGTGGGACCACTCCATCAATTTGTTTATGTCATCTTGAATAACTTGCTTCTCCACGGTTGTGCTGCTTTTGTTGTATATTTTTGTATCATCGGCAAAGAGCTTGCATGTTGAGGTGATGTTGGGAAGGTCATTGATGTATAACAGGAAGAGTAATGGTCCCAGCACAGAGCCCTGAGGCACACCGCTAGTCACCCTGGCTGGAGTGGACAAGGCTCCATTTACCCTCACTCTCTGTACTCTGTTTGCTAAAAAGTCTTCTATCCAACTGAGGACATGGCCTCTCACACCAGTCTGATGGAGTTTGAGAATGAGTCGTTTGTGTGGCACATTGTCGAAGGCTTTCTCAAAGTCAAAATAAATGATGTCAAATGATTGGTTCTTGTCATGCATATCTGACCAGTCATTGAGCGCTGTTAGTAAGTTTGTGAGGCAAGATCATGACGCTCTGAAGCCGTGTTGGTTGGTGCACAGGGTGTGTCGTTCTTCGTACCTTGTGGTTAGTGTGTCTCTGATTAGTTCTTCTAAAATTTTACAGAGAATGCTTGTGAGGCTTATTATTGTATTATATACCAAAATTGCCCTTTAGAAGTACAAACTTTTGGGGGAAATAATAATGACAGTAGTAATATAATAATGAACACGATCTTAACAATAATATCCGTAACAGTATTAATAAACAATAATATCAATAGCAACAATAATTACCGTTACCATCATCATTATTATTATCACTACAATTACCCGCGTCTGGCATTAACAGCTAAATTACTATTTGCAATAAGGTACAAATTGTTAGATAATTGTGACTGCAACAACATAATAAACATATCATTATTATTATCACTCCCATTACCCGCCTCTGGCATTAACAGCTAAATTACGTCAAGTACTTGACGAGAGAGAGAGAGAGAGAGAGAGAGAGAGAGAGAGAGAGAGAGAGAGAGAGAGAGAGAGAGAGAGAGAGAGAGAGAGATTGTATTGTAATGTGGGGGGGGAAAAATGTGCCAGGCAACAAAGGCCATATGGCACTATTGGGGTAGTAGGACTAGGTGGGGGGTAGGGTTAGGTAGGGGTTAAATTAAATTAGATTAGAGAGAGAGAGAGAGAGAGAGAGAGAGAGAGAGAGAGAGAGAGAGAGAGAGAGAGAGAGAGAGAGAGAGAGAGAGAGAAAGCTACTGGGGTTTGGGAGCAGAGGTGCAAGGATCCTTGGGTAGGTGACAGAGCGTCAAGAAGTTTGCTTTTTATCAAGTCGACTTGACAAGTTGACATTTTATTATTACATGTAAACGCCCTAAGTTAAGTGAAGCCGAGTGGGCGGAGTATACAATTCAACCCAAAATATTGAGGAGGACGGAGCTATAATAGTGGCTTCACTAGTGTGATCTCATAAGCCGCATTTTTGTCGTCCACGGCTTCGAAGATTATCTTCGGTAAACCCAAGTCAATCCCGCCTGGCGCGTTTTTGTCGTCCACTTTCGGCTTGGAGGATACGAAGACAGTTCCAAACCGAGGAGACTCGGCTTCGAAGACTGCTCTAGAGGTGTCTTGGGAGACGGATTTCAGCTTGCAAACCGGATTCCCTTGAAAAACACCGACAAAAAGGAAATATGGCGGCCCGGAGAGAGTAAACAGTTACTTATTTGAGTAGAAAAATAGTGCGTTGAATACACAAAAGTGATAATACTGTGGTAAAGCGGTAAAGCACAACCTTAATCAGGGTAAAGCATAGCTTTAATTAGGGTAAAGCATAACTTTATCCTGATTAATGCCAGTAATGTCATGAAATGAGTATGTGGCGTACTATCTATAATAGCACAGCTTACAGGTATGGCAGCCATACCTAAGTGCTCGCTTATAGATACGGCACGTGCCTATGTTTGGGGTAATAAAATATGAATAACTCATAACCGAACCAAACCTAACATAACATAACCTAATCTAACCATAACCTAACGAATGCTGTATCCTTATAGTGCTCGCTTATAGATACGACACGAGCCTAACTTTGGGATAATAAAATATAAAAAGCTTATATAGCCGAACCAAACCATACCTAATCAAACATAAGCTAACAACATTACCTAACCTAATCTAAACATAACCTAACGAATGTTGTATCTTCATAATGCTCGCTTATAGATATGGCACGTGCCTAAGTTTTGGGTAAAAAGCTTATATAACCGAGCCTAACTGAACTAAACCATACCTAACATAACATAATCAACCTAACATGAAAGATGCTTTACCAGGTAAATAATAAGGCACAGGCCGTACTATTAGGGGATGAATATAGTGGATGACAACGTATCTCCAAGCACTTCGATCTATAATTTGTCAGTTTCCAGGTGTTCAAGATACGAGTTTAGTACATTGAATCAACAGTGTTTGATAATGAATATGTAGATGTTAGAAGTTATCATAGAGCAAGGGCAATTAGAAAACATTTAGATGAACACAAGCAATTTTCTTTCGTAGCCACACGCCATTCTGGTGAAGATGTAAAAAACTTTACAAATAAAATAACTTTGTTAGCATAACCTTCCCAGAGCTGCAGTTCAATAAGCCTAACCAAAACTAATCTAACCAAACTAAACCGAACGTAACCGAACCAAACAAGATCTAACTTAACCTAACCAAACCTAATGTAACCTAAAATAAATCGTATTTTTTTCTGTAATTCAGCGGCATAACTGTTTGATATGATCTTAACAAGTTTCTGAGGTTGAATTTGCAGTGCATACTAAAGGTAAGGAGATATCGAATAGGTCATCTTACGAATCTTTACCGGTAATAGGTCTGTAGACTACACATTAAATGACACTACCTTAGGAAGGTCATATAGTGAGACTTTTGGGAGTTCAAGTAAGCAGTGACTTGTGTATTATAGTTAGATATAGATAAATAGAAATATATTGGGATTTATTGGTAGGTGTGTGACAAATAGAAGTTCTGAGGTCATTTTGAGGTATTTAACACTAGTAAGACCCCATTAGATTATGCCGCTTAGTTTTGGTTATGTACTTTGTTGGATTATTTTCGGCGCGGACATTAATTTCGGCAACCATAACAAAAAGGAAATTAATATGTCGCCAAATAATTTCAGATAAAATTACAGTAGCTATGTTTTACTTTGAATAAAGTTTTTTAGAAAGTTTGCAAGCCAGATAATAATATTTCGGCACCAAGTCAAGAAAAAGTGTTTTTGTGGTGGCCACAGATTGGGCCCAAGACGGTCCCAAGACGTTCTTCGAAACCCAATCCTGCGCGTGGACGACAAAAATGCGGCTATAGCCTTCCCCCAAGGTGGCTAATGTCACTAGTGTGTTGTCTCCGCACCCTGCTGTCAAGCGCTAGTGATCTAGCGCATGCGCACCTCCATGGGACCACTCTATCCTGGAGTAAAGAAGTTCAAGGTAGGGAAAATAAAACTGAAGGGATGGTGGGATGAGGAGGTAGCTAAGGCGATTGGAGACAGAAAAAGGGAAAATAGGAAGCAAAGGAACTTAGCTAGACTGGCAAAGCAAATGGGAGGAAGGTACGAAGCAGAGTGGGCAGAGGCGTGGGACAGGTATGTAGAGGCGAAGAAAGGGGCCCAGTCAACCATTAGAAAGAAGATAGGGAAGTGGGAGGAAGAGCAGGCAAGAACACTGAGCAACATGCCACGGAGGGAGAGAGAAAAGGAAGCTTGGAGGCGGTTAAGGAGGAACCTGGGTAGAACAGGTCCACACCAGGAGGTTAAGCTGAAGGTGAATGGCAGGGAGGCAAGCAGCGAGGAGGAGGTGGTGCCCGTGATAGAAGATTATTGGAATAGGATTATATGGAAGGGGGAAGAGGAAGAGCATATGGGATACCTGTCTCTTTACAGTGAAGTTAGGGAGATGGAGAGCATAGAGATAGAGGAACAGGACATAGCATCAGCAGTAAGAGCCATCAAGATAGGAAAAGCAGGTGGGACAGATGGAATCTTGGGGGAATTTATAAAGTATGGAGGGGAGGCACTTAGGCAGGCACTAGCTGGGCTGTTCAAGAAGATACTGGAGGGGGGGGAAGTGCCTCAGGATTGGAATAGAAGTAGGGTTACTCTAATCCACAAGGGAGGGGGTAAGTCAAGGGAGGACATAGGTAATTACAGACCCATCGCAGTAATGAACACCCTGGCAAAAACATTTGGGTGGGTGATAAACGATAAGCTGAGGAAATGGATAGAGGAGAAAAGGGTTCTCGGAGAGGAACAGAGTGGTTTTAGGAAGGGGAGAGGTGGCCTAGAAAATGTGCTAGTGATGAAGGAAGTCATAGAGAGGAATAAAAAGGTAGGAAGAGAGCTGTATTTAGTATTCCTAGATTTGGAAAAGGCATATGATAGGGTAGATAGGAGCAAGTTAATGACACTACTGACGCACAGAGGGGTAGACAGGAAGGTAGTGCAGGTGATTAGAAAGATGTATGAGGAAAATGAGGTGAAGTTTACGATAGGTGATGTTAGCACTGGATGGCTGAGAAATAACATAGGAGTACGTCAGGGTTGTGTGATCTCTCCAACACTATTTAATTTATACATAGAGGAGTTGATAGTGAGGATTAGGATGACAGGGAAGGGAGTTAGTGTTGGGGATAGGAGATTAGGGTGCCTAGCCTATGCTGACGACATTGTGGTAATGGCAGAGAGCAAGGAGGACATGGAAGAGATGTTGCAGGTAGCCAGTATATATGGGCGAGAGTGGAATGTTAGGTACAGTGAAAGAAAATGCAAGGTGATGGAGTTTAATAGCCAGGAGGAGGGACAGTGGGTGTTAGGAAACAACATTCTGGAGGTGGTGGATAGGTACACTTACTTAGGGCTAGAAGTGAGTAAAGAAGGAATTGGAGGAGAGAAACAGATGAAGATAAATGAGGGGAAGGCCAGGAAGATGACGGGAATGATAATTAATGCAGGTAGTAGATCAATTAATAAGTACGAAGTAGGGAGGAGTTTATGGAAGGGGATGGCTGTGCCGTACTGTCTATATGGGTCTGAGATTACCTATTACCGGGAGGGGGACGTAGCAAAGCTAGAGAAGAGTCAGAATAGAATAGGCAGGTGGGGGTTGGGTGCTCCACGCAGTACAGCAGTAGAAGCCATTAGAGGAGAGATGGGCTGGAGTACTTTCAGGGAGAGAATAATTAAAGGGAAATTAAACTTTGTAAAGAAGATGGAAGGACTTGATGAGGATAGGTGGGCAAAGCAGATACTGAGAGAAGGTAATAGCAGGTCGTCATGGAAGAAAGAAACGAATAGATGGAAAAGAAGGGAGAATTTGGAAGAGGATTGGCATAGGATGAAGCCCAGAGAGGTAAAGAAAAGGATAGAAGAGGGTGGATTAGCTAGATGGCAGGCAGGGATGGAAGCTAAGTCCACACTGAAATGGTATAGGTGGAAGGAGAGGCCCGAGGCACTCAAGTGGCATGTAGGAGATTGGGGCAGTAGACTACTAGTAAAGGCTAGGACAGGCACACTTGAGGTAAATGCAAGGAACAGGGATGGGTTAGACCAGGACTGTAGTAGTTGCAGAGGAGTCAGGGAGACCATAGGGCACTTCTTAGTAGAGTGTGGCAGGTACGATGAGGAAAGAGACAGGTTGATAGGATCTATAACGGCAGTGGTAGGAAGAGAAGAGTGGCGTAGAAGACTGGAGGAGGAGGAGGACGGAGGAATCCTCACAGTGCTGGGCCTGCACAGGGGAGAGAGGGAGAGAGAGAGAGAGAAAATCATAAGAGCAGCTAAAGAGTTCCTGACACAGGCGTGGGGAAAACGGACATAATATGGTTACAGTTGTGTTCCCTGTGATGTGCTCTCTGGTGCTCCTCCGCAGGTTGCAGAGGAATCAGGAGCAGAACACTGAAGGGAAAGAGGACCTACGAAGCGATAAAAAGCGAAAGAGGTCACAAGAAGAAGAAGAAGAAGAAGGGTGGACACTTCAAAGTCAAACCAATGATTATTAAAGTCATTGCCAATGACTTTATAGTCAGTGCTTCAAATTGCTATAGGGAACATTAGATATAAAGGATTCTCGCTGCGCTAAACAACTAGTGATGGGCGTTCCGGCTCTTTTCCGAGAACCGGCTCCCAAACGGCTCTTTCAGCTCTCAAATACTTTTTTTTAAGTAGTTCCACATATTCTGTTTATAGTCTTTATAATTTAGAAGAAATTTCTTAGGATAACTTTGCTAGTTAGCTTTCAATACCTATTGATTTAAGGAAAGGTGAAAAAGCTTTCAAAAAATGTTTAATTTAAACCAAATATTTTTTGTTATCATTAACCGTTGGCGACAGTAGGCTTACTGAGGCACATATGTGGACTTGCCTCGCCTATTATTTGGCGGACAGACAGACAGACAAACAGACAGACAGACAGACAGACACACAGACACACACACACACACACACACACACACACACACACACACACACACACACACACAAACATATGATCTATTTTCTTTTTCATTTAATATTTATCTATCAGAGAGAGAGAGAGAGAGAGAGAATTTTTCGTTCACACACACACACACACACACACACACACACACACACACACACACACACACACACATACACACACACGGTCACACATACACACACACACACACACAAACATACTATCTATTTTCTTTCTTATTTAACATTTCTATATGAGAGAGAGAGAGAGAGAGAGACTGACTCAGACAATTTTTCGTTCATGGTCACACACACACACACACACACACGGTCACACACACACACACACACACACACACACACACACACACACACACACACACACACACACACACATACACACACACACACACACACACACACACACACACACACACACACACACACACACACACACACACACACACACACACACACACATATACTATCTATTTTCTTTCTTATTTAACATTTATATATCAGAGAGAGAGAGAGAGAGAGAGAGCGCGCGACGGTTGACTGTTACGTAACGTGAGTTTGAGGAGTGGTGGGGTACCCTACCACCCCGCAAATTATCAACGTAGTTAACTTGTCTTTTATCGCGTAAATATTAGTCGTACAGAAAAAATGCACTTATGCTAATTGATGTAATTTTAAAAGTTATATCAAATCATGTAATTTAATCTAACTTTACGCCAAAACCTTTTTGTTTTTAATGTTTTCATTATTTATAAACTGTTTACATGTTCTGATGGTCCAAAAAATATATATATTTATTTCCTTATTTTAATTATTCGCAGATTTTTTGACTTAAACTCCATAGTTTTCGTTTTTACAAAACGAAACGTTAAATACTAGTTTGACAAAAATTATGTTAAATAGTTATTTTCTTACCTTCAAAAGGCCTTTCAGCTGGTGTAGTCTGATTTTGAATAACGCTAATACTTAAGAAAAAAAAATTTTCGATGGTCATTTATCATTGAGTTTCATTTTCAATAGAATGAAAAGAAAGCTTGTTTCATTTAACTTCCCTAATTACTCCTAATCATTTTACGTCAATTTCATAGTTTTCGAGTTATAAGGAAAAAACCTTAACGATTAGTTTGACAGAAAAAATGCACCTATAATCATTTAAGTAATTTTAAAAGGCGTATCAGCTAGTGTAGTTATTTTTTTTAATTTTACTCACAGGTTATGAAAAAAAAAAATTTCCTTCATTATATAAAGAGTAATTTCATTTCTAAATGTTGCAACAAAAAGTTGGATTCCTATTCACTCTTTGTCTATTCGTAGTCATTGTACGTATACCTTATGGTTTTCGAGCTATAATGAGAAAATGAGTTTTGTGTTAAAAAATTAACTATGGAAAAAAATATACTTGATTTGTATGATATGTACACTATTTTGAGAAGAGTTCTATAATTTAATTTGACCTCTTAATATTATCAGATTGTCTTCATTTACCGATATGTTGTAGGGAATATTATAGTATACATTCTACATCATTGGCCTGCCATATACACCATATATTTTCTGAATTATTCATATATATGTGTTTTATGTGTTGAGTTACCCGTCTTTGCTAGAGGCCAAAGCACTTGGAAATACAGTTTTCTTTGTTAACTTGAAGGGGTAACTTAACAATTTTACTATAATTTCTATGAATAGGCTTCATTCTCGTAATTATTATTATCATTATCATTACTATAATTATTAACAATCGGTAATTTTTGCATTTTGTTAGAAAATTGCAAAAATATGGAAAAACTAGAAAAAAAAATTAACGGCTCTCAAAAAAATCCCAAACGGCTCTCGAGAAAGATCCGGCTCTTCTCGTTCACCTGGAAGAGCCGGCTCTATGAACCGACTCGTTCACAAAGTGCCCATCACTATAAACAACAACAACAACAAGACTGTCACAATCACAAAGCGCCCATCACTAGTCACAAACTGACAACCAAGGATCTTATACAGATCTTTAAGAATTCTTGCTGATAACTATGTGGCTGCAGCTTCTGGTTGGGGTGGTGGTGACTGTGGTGACTATTCGTACTGTCTACAGGAGGGTGTCAGGGCGATGCATCTTAGACAAGAGGCTAGATGGCAAGACAGTCCTCATCACTGGAAGCTCTGCTGGTGAGACATTACATGACACTTTTGTTTTGTTTTCAACTATAAGTTCTACATCCATATTGAAACATAGATTAGTAAGTATCAGAGGTTTAATCCCGCCCTTGTAATTGGTAGTTTTTCTTGTATCTTTCACAAAACTCTTTACAATTACCTTAAAATGTATAGAGAGTGGAGGATTAAAGTTATTACATAATCTCCCCTAGCTAGGTAGTTATGGACAATATAGTTCTGCTAGGGTTAATGAGAGAGCGCTATTCCTCTACAGACTTTATTTTGAACAGGTATTGGGAAAGCTGCTGCTCTGGATTTTGCCAAGCGTGGAGCAAGAGTTATTTTGGCCTGCAGGAACCTGGACAAGGCTGAGAAGGTGGCAGGTGTGTGTTTAAACTTCACTGTATTTCTATAGCATATCATCCATTATGAAGAGCTGAATTACTTCATATCTTTCCTTAATTTTCTGTGTATATCTGCTGTGTCCTTTTGAAGATGAGAGAGAGAGAGAGAGAGAGAGAGAGAGAGAGAGAGCGCCATGACTCACATTTTGGGAACTAATGTCTAGTAATATCTTAATTTATTTCTTCACTTTTGACTCTTGAAACCGTATACACATATCATTCAAGTTTTCATTGAATATCATAATTGAAGGAATGTGTTATTTCATCCCAAGTAAGGGATGAGGGTAATTGGATAATCTACTTGCAGATGAAATAATAAAATGGTCAGGAAACAATAATGTGGAAGTGCAGCAGCTGGACACCTCTGACCTCAACTCTGTCCGGCTCTGTGCTGATAGAATCCTTAAGTCTGAGGAGCATTTGGACATTCTAGTAAGCTGTGATGGTGCTGTTATTGTTTACTTTCTCTAAAGAATTACATAATAACAATACTATTTAACTATTAGATATTAAAATCAAAAGTATTTAACTATTAGATATTAAAACCTCAGGCAACATGTGTATCAATGTTTTTTTACATTGTGTAGTGTACAGTAGCTGTGTGCTTTATCAAGGCTGCGGTGTCATTATCAGCAGTGTTATGGTGATGTGATGGGGGTGGCTCAACTCTAACAATGTGTAGTGCAGTATGTGGTGTCATTATCAGCATTGTTGTGGTGATGTAATGGGGGTGGCTCAACTCTAACAATGTGTAATGCAGTATATGGTGTCATTATCAGCATTTTTATGGTGATGTAATGGGGGTGGCTCAACTCTAACAGTTCCTCCACTGATAGGTGAACAATGCTGGGGTAACTGGTCAGGAGAAAAGGAAGACCACCAAAGATGGATTGGAGGTTACCATGGCCACTAATCATTATGGACACTTCCTCTTCACCAATCTGCTGCTTGGTAATGGAAGAAATATATTGAACTTCTTAATATGTTTTTTTTATTTTATTTTATTTTTTTTAATTTATTTATTTATTTATTTATTTTTTTTTTTTTTTCCCCTCCATTATGTGTGAAAAGCTGTCTGGAAACTGGTTATTTATTCAGGGAGGATTGTTCATATTCAGCATAGATACAAGGAATTTTTACAAGTATTTAATGAAAATGGGAGGTGGCTTAGAAGAAAAAAACATTAATGTGTCCTTTGTCACTATAGCTTCCTTTAAAATGAGAGGAAGTGGTTAGACTGAATACAGACTTGAAATATTGGTGAGAAAGGAGTTTTAGTAAATTAAAGGAAGAGGAGGACTGTTCTCACATAAGTTGATGGTTTGCAGGTCTGTTGAAGAAGAGTGCCCCAAGCAGGATCATTAATGTGAGTTCAGTGATGCACAAGTTTTGCACAAAGTTGAATCCTGAAGAGTTGAACTTTGAAAAATCTACCTATAGTGGTTTCTTTTCATATAATCAGAGCAAACTGTGCAATGTCCTGTTTACACTAGAACTTTCCAATAAGCTCAAGGGCACAGGTGAGTCTTGTTGATTGATGAATTAGAAGCATTACTTGATATCCAAGATTAATACTGTTTTTGAATTTTAACACTATAAGAAATATGATTAGAAATTTTGCATTATTTACAGTGAACTAAAAACTTAGTAACTTGATGCTTCTTTTTAATGTGAACTTAATTTGTATAATTTATGTGAAATTTCTCAGTTGATCTTTATATTTTTCTACCCAGTGTAATCATTATGGTTGTTTGTTGATAAATTAAAGAAATGTTACACTGACTTACCTTGTAGGTGTCACTTGCAACTCTCTCCATCCGGGTATTGTGTCCACCGAGATCCATGCCAAGGGAAGTGGTATCATTACACACTTTTTAGACTTCTTGTTCAAGATATTCGGCAAGGTAATTTTCTTCCTTCATAAGACTGAGTTTAATAAAGTATAAACTTGTGTCATATGACCTCTGGTAATGGCACACCTTTTATGAATACTATTTTCATTCATGTTGCTGCTACTTGTTTATTCATATTCATTATTACAGGACTCCATGATGGGAGCACAAACAACTATCTACCTTGCTGTGGCAGAGGAAGTGGATGGTGTTTCTGGAAAATATTTTGCTGATTGTAAGGTAAGACAATGTTTGGTGATGGTTTCTTATGTTTTATTTATTGAATTATCTATTGAATTATTTATTTCTTAATCTGAATCCCTCTTCTTGATTTTGTAAATATTAGACTATAGATGAGTTATCTTTAATGATACACTCATGTATACTTCACTACACAGGAGGAAGAGTGTTCGGAGCTGGGGAGACACCATGGAATGGCTAAGAAGCTATGGGAAGCAAGTGAGCTGGACGTGAAGCTTGTGGAGGAGGAGATACACTACTAGTAACTAAGGTTGTGAAACTCTGCACGGATTGAATGAGAGAAATCCAAAAAGTCTTATTTGTGAGAATAGTTAAAAGAAATGTTGTAATTTGTTGGTTAATGAGCTGACCTGAGCCTACTTGTCTATCTTCCATCAAACGTGTTGTGATGTTTAATTTTAGTTGACTATCAGCATTGCTCTTTATCGAAATGTGACCCACTTAACACTGGGTGTGAAACAGGAAGTGTGACTTTGACAGTGTGTTGCATCATATAACCTGGAAGTAGTAATCAAGTTTTGGGCAACCCTTGAAGACCCTACACCTGTTGCTGTAATTTCACATAGGACTGAGATAGACACAGCCACCCAACCCTTCTGGCACAATTAATATTTGTTTGTAAAAGAAAAAAATTTGAATATTTTAAGTTTTTTGTTGCCCCCTCACAATCAAATATATTTGTTGTGAATGAAATGATTGAAAGGAAAATAGTGATGAAGGTAAACTGTATCTAATTTTTCTAGATATATAGAAAACCTATGACAGAGTAAACAAAGAAATATTTTGCAGAGTTTTAGGAAAGGTTGGGTTAAGTGAACATTGTTAGGAGAGTATGTATGTTGATACCTATGTTAAATACAAATATAAACAGATTGGGTGAAGATTGAGGTGAGTTCGGCAAAGATGTATTCTATCACCAATCTTATTCAGTTTGTACACAATATCTAGCAGTCAGGTTGAGAAGAATTAATTTAGAAGTGAGAGTTGGGAGAGACAAGATATGCATACTGTCATATGCAGATGAGTGAGTCTGTAGAGGAGCTACAAAGTATATTAGATTGGTAGATGAGTACGGAAGATATTTTGGTGTAAGATTTAGCAGTGAAAAAACAAGATAGGGATAGTAAATAGGTCAGAAGAGGGGGATGAATTGAGCTACAGCAAGTAAGTGAGTATAAATATCTAGGGATGTGGATGAGCCCAAATGGAAGAGAAAAGACAAATAATGAAAAGATTAGATGGTAAAGCAGTGGGTTGGCCGACTGGAGAGTGCAGCAAAAATGAGGGGATGTAGCTGATTCCCTGTGAGAGGTATGAACAAAAGTACATTAGAACATAAGAGACTGCAAAAGGCCAGTTGATGACCTACACGAGACAGTTCTTTGTCTCCCACTCTTGGAATAATTCAATATTTATCCATCCCTATCCATACTTTCACTCAAACGTCTTTTAAAACCACATATTGACTCAGCACTTACTACGTGTCTATACCCAGCCTATTCCAATCGTTCACTACTCTGTTAGTGAACCCATATATATCTAGATCTGTTCTGAATCTAAGTTTTTCTAGCTCGTACCCATTTCCACGTGTCCTATCCTGACTACTAATTTCTAGAACCTGATCAGTGTTTCCCTTATTAATTCCTTTTACCCAGCCTAGAAATATATAAGCACCGTGCATATATATTTTGAAGGGAGACAGTGTGTATGAACATCAACAGAGAAGTGTTAGAGTGGGATGAGACAAAGTGAAAAAGTGAAATAGATAAAACAGTTGAATGAGTGGAATGAGTAAAAAACATGTTCCCAGGAAAAGAAGATTAAGTCACAAAAACATAATACCAAGGGATCGAAGAACCCTTATGAGAACCAGAACAAAGCTCCTAAAGAAGCTTTCAAAAAAGCCAACACCAAGTACTGATAGTGGAAGAGAAAGTGTCGAGAGTAAAGTAAAAGAAATAGAAACAAAACTGAAAGAATCATATGAAAAAGAGAAGGAACACGAAGAAAACAAAGCACTAATGACCATAAAGACAAATCCTAAATACTTCCACTCATATGCTCAAAAGAAACTAAAGTCTAGGGCAAAAATTGGACCACTAGAGGACCAAAACGGTGAACTAGTGGAGGATCCAAAAAAGATTGCCAATATGCTAGAAGAACAATACAAAAGTGTGTATAGTGAGCCCATGGCAGAAAAAGAAGTATTAAATTCAAATGAATTTTTCAAAGTTGACAGCACAACTGCAGGCACTATCAGTGACATAAAATTCAGTCCCAGCGACATAATAGAAGCCATAAATGAAATAAAGATAAACTCATCAGGTGGACCAGACAACATACCTGCAGTGTTTCTAAGGGAGTGTAAGCATACACTAGCAGAGCCTATCTACCAAATTTGGAGAAAATCGCTGGACAAGGGGATCATACCATCAAAACTGAAAGAATGACTAATCACCCCCATATTTAAAGGTGGCTCACGAGGTCTCCCAGCAAACTATCGACCCGTCTGCCTAACCTCGCACCTAACAAAAGTGTTTGAGAGAGTGGTCAGGAAGAATATAGTAAAGTATTTAGAAAATACAAATAAATTAAATCCGGGACAGCATGGTTTCCGGAAGGGAAAGGAACCCTTTCCCAACTCCTGAACCACCACGAAAACATCCTCAAAAATGTGAGCAATGGGAGAAACATCGATGTGGTCTATCTAGATTTTGCAAAAGCATTTGATAAGGTAGACCACGGTGTGCTGCTCCACAAAGCGAAGAAAATGGGCATCACTGGAAAACTGGGACTATGGCTTCATGATTTCCTGAAAGATAGAAAACAAAAAGTAGCAGTGAATGAAACCCAGTCAAAAAGGTCAAAGGTAATCAGTGGGGTGCCTCAAGGCTCGGTACTTGGACCACTGCTCTTCCTGATTATGATCAATGACACAGATCAGGAAGTAAGATCATCCAAAGTGTCCTCATTTGCAGATGATACCAGAATCTCTCGGGAAATTACCACCAGAGGAGATTCCGAAAGTCTTCAACAAGACTTGGAAAAAATATACAAGTGGTCAAGAGAAAACAACATGATTTTCAATAATGAAAAATTTGAATCAATGAAGTATGGACCAAATGACCACCTCAAAGCATACCAATATCAAGTTGGTACCGAAGAAATTAAAACTAAGGAATCCCTGAGAGACCTGGGGGTGTGGATGAGCAATGACTGTGGTTTTAAAACTCATATAGCCCATACCACTACGGCGGCTCGTCAAATGAGAGGGTGGATCCTCTGGACCTTTAAGACCAGGAAGCCTGAACACTTGTTACCACTGTGGAAGACCCTGGTAGTGTCCAAGCTGGAATATGTATGCCAACTGTGGTCTCCACACAAAATCAAGGAGATCCAAGAGCTTGAGCAGGTCCAGAGGATTTTCACACGGAGGGTAGTTAGGGACTCCTTGAATTACTGGGAGAGGCTAAAAACTCTCAAACTCTACTCGCTGCAGAGGCGCAGAGAACGCTACATAACCATCTACGTCTGGAAAGTCCTGGAGGGCACAGTACCAAACCCATCACAAAATGAAGATGGTATTATTGGGCAACATCACCCCAGGTTTGGAAGGACCTGTGTAAGAAGGTCCCTCAGCAACTGCTCCCAGCGACTCAAGACAATCCAGGCGGAAAGCTTCACCTGTGCTGGTCCTAGACTCTTCAACTATCTCCCAAGAGAGATAAGGGACCTAACGAGAATCAGCACGGAGGCTTTCAAGAGGAGGATGGACAAATTCCTGGAAAACATTCCAGATGAACCTCCAGTACCACACGGCCCAGCTTCCCGTGGAGCAGCATCAAACTCAATCATTGATCAGCTCCAATACGTGAGGATCGGGCAGAGGTGTGGCAGCGGTGGGTCCCCAGGCTGGCCGTGGTGGTAACACCTAAAACTTCGACAAGACAAGACAAGACAAGACTGGAATGGTTCAGAGACCAAACGTCCCCAATGTATGTAAAGTGGTATGATGGAAACCTAGGGAGTGAACTTTTTTCCCCGAGCTAGGGTACGCTGTATGGATGTGAATGCAAGGAACTACAGATAAATGAAATAATCTGAGTCCCGCATTCAAATGTGTCAGATGTGTGACACGGGAGAGGACGAAACAATCGAACATGTGATAGAGGAACATGAGAAGTATAACAATAATAAAATGGAAATTATGTAGATGATTCTAATGAAATGGGATGTGAAATGAATGAAGTGATTGAAAGAACTGATAAGTATTGAATGATATTGTTAAATAGAAATACAGATGATTGATGCAGTGAAAGAGTAGGCTACATGGAAAATAATGTAGTATGCTAGGTGTAGGAAGAGGATGGTGCTGACTAAGTTATTATTTTCTATTTGTTTTCCTTTTTTTCCTTCTCAAAACTTGCCGCTACAAATACCTGCTGACAAATCAAGAATAAGAAGTAACCCGTAATACAAAATCAAGATCCATCACAGTTTACAGTTCCAAGATCAAGATTTAAGAGGCAGTGTGGCGTGTTGCCGTGTTATTAAGGTGTCTAGAGACTAGTTGTGATTGTTGTGGTGTTACTGCCTCGTCTATCTGAGGAGTGATCACGATGGGGGATGACTGGGCTAAAGCTGCAGAGGATCAGGATCAGGAAACCAAGGACCTGGTAGACAAGGTGAGGTGTTACGCCAGGCTTAGTTTCCACTGGTACATAATACACATTGTAAAGCAAAGACTCAAGGTTATTCAGAATATTAACCGTTAATTATTAATCCGCAGGAGTCAGCGGTCTTCACGGGTGTTACTGCTTACCTTTTATGTATTATCTTTAGGTCATAATGTACAGTATTTATCCATTTCCGAAAACCCAGAGAAATTTATAAATGACAAGTATTATTACGGGTGGTTAACAAAAGTACATTTGAACATAAGAAATGAGGAGACTGCAAGAGGCCAGTTGATGACCTACACGAGGCAGCTCCTTGTCTCCCACCCTTGGAATAATCCAATATTTGGTATTTCTGGATATCAAGTCTGCCTCCCTGATTCCCCACCAACCCCCCCATCCCTTCAAACAAGCTGGGGGGCCCGTGGGGAATCGGGTTTTTTTTGGGGGGGGGATGAAAAATAAGCGAAATATGGGCCTTCAAAAATCTAAGAAAATTTCCCTGAAAATTTCGAATTTCCCTAACCTAATCTAGCCGGAGGAGCTGCACCCCCCTTGGACCCCACGCTGGGACATTAACCTAACCTAACCTAGCGGCATGAATGGCAGTCACGAGTGGCAGCGCGATTGGAGGGTTCAGTTCTATTGATATCAGGATAGAAACAAGAAATAACGGATTCAAACTAGAAAAATGTAGATTTAATAAAGAAACAGGCAGAAATTGGTTTACAAATAGGGTGGTAGGTGGTTGGAATAGACTCAGTCAGCAGGTAGTTAGTGCAAAGACAATAGGGAGTTTTAAGAGAAGACGACGACTTCATGGATGGGGATGGGAGGTGGGTGTAGGTAATAAGAGGGGTTAGGATTAACAGGAACTACCTAGTGCAGGCCTCCAGGCCTTTTGTAGCTTCCTTATTTTCTTATGTTCTTATGATATCATGAAATCCTTATATGCT
Organism: Cancer borealis; assembly: GCA_036785275.1. NCBI lineage: Eukaryota > Metazoa > Arthropoda > Malacostraca > Decapoda > Cancridae > Cancer > Cancer borealis. The sequence goes on along the minus strand of JAXIVD010000503.1, from coordinate 74,230 downwards.
GCTATCCACAAATCCCAGTCATAAACAATAGAAAATGATTTCAATGTTTACTTTTGACTGGTGCAGAGGTCGCTGGACTTAGAAACTGTTGAATTTTGCCACACTCTCGAGTGCTATTACTGCCACACCAGAAGTGGGCACCTCATTTTTTTAACGTTTACAGCACGATTATCGAGTCTTTTACATATGTGAGTTTCGCGTTTGTATGTGACATGGACCTAATATCCAGAATTTCTCAATATTTAGCCATCCCACCTGTCATCCCTATCCATACTCTCATCCAACCGTCTTTTAAAGCTACCTATTGACTCAGCAATTACTACGTGTCTACCCAGCCTATTCCAATCGTTCACCACTCTGTTAGTGAACCAATATCTACCTAGGTCTGTCCTGAATCTAAGTTTTTTTTTAGCTTGTACCCATTTCCACTGACTACTGATTTCTAAAACCTGATCAATGTTTCCCTTATTAATTCCTTTTACCCACTTGAAAACCTCAATCATATCCCTTCTTGCCCTCCTTCTCCACCATGATTGGAACAGTCTTCCAGATTGGGTGGTCAATGACAGCAATGTACTAAACTTTGAAAGAAAACTTGATAAATTCCGGAAAACCCAAGACCGTTAATTTAACTATAAATCTCAAATTGTATCCACCACCACCACCACCCGTGGCCACAGTTCAGAAAGTAATTTGGCCTTAGAGCTGGAGTTACAGGCATAAACCTCTTCCAGAAGATCATCTGTGAGTCTGTGAGTATTACATAAATTATCCACAACGCAGAGACACACATCCTCCCCCGCCCAATAGTTTAGTTTTCAAAATGCTAGGTTTTAATAGGTTACGTTTGATTATCATCCCAACATTAAACTGACGAGGTACGGTTAGGTTATGGAAAGTTAGATTTAGTTGTCAAAAGGTAATTTAGCCCCAAACATGGGGAACGAGATTTTCTAGGGGAGGGAACATCAGAACAAGATATTTGCAATATTAAAGAGATCCAAAATCAATTGAGGCACATCAAAAACACTAGAAATACAAATTTTTCTGGCTGCTTCCAGTGGCCAATCACAACTCTGCTTCGACCTACATTTAAGCTAACTTTTGAAAACCCTTTCACACTATCCGTTTGTGATTAAAAAAAAAAAATTAAATTAAACTTTTCCAAACTTAACCTCGTCATCATCAAATGAAAAAATCATAAATTTTGAAGAAAAAAAATTGTGAGAGTAGAAGCTACTTCAGTACTACTGTTATTTTTGCGTAATAAAAGTTATGCTAAATGAGTGACAAACTTTATCTTGTGTTTTTAGTCCCTGTTTGTAGATAATAAAGTAAATTATATCTGCCTATATCTATTTATATTTATCTGTACATGTGCATACAGTCAAATACCAAGTTATTGTTGCAGAATTTAAAATTTTTACATAAGTTAAATAAGTCTGTTTGGATATGATGAGAAATTTCTTAGGAAGATAAGCCACAAGGATTGCGAGGAGTTACAGAATGACATTAACAACGTATACGAATGGAGCAAAACATGAGTAAAGGAATTAAATGCAAAAAAAATGCCATGTATTGAAAATGGGAAAAAAGTGGAATGAGACCCACAAGGATGTATAAGTTAGGACAAAATATTATATCAATATAGAAATAAGAGAAAGATTTGGGAGTGGTAATATAGGATTACTTATTACCAGAAAAAAATATAGAAAGAATATTTGGTGACACATTCAGCGTGCTAAGAATAAGATAAAGATATGATGAGAAAAATTACTGATTTAGGCATTTAATTTTATTGATGTTTTTAACGTAAAACTCAGTAGTTTTATCATACTCGTGATAATCCTACTTCTGGGTGATGGCTGTTAATATCTTTTGACACTACCAATGATACCCAACTATTCATGTCCATATCTGTCATTGAAGCACATTATTGTTATTCTCTTTTCTTTTATGAGTATTGATACTTGTTACCAGCTGAGCTTGCCTTCTCCTGCCAGTTGTTTTCTTCCATAGAAAATTGACAATAATAATTTTATGTTTTAGATATTTATTGTTGTTTTGTAGGTTGATGATTTGAAACTACTGAAAACTGAAGAAAATGAAGAACCAAAGGTTGAAAGTAAACCTGAACCCAAAGCAGACAAGTCTGAAGAAAATGTCAGTCCAGGTGAACTTTCCATGATGAGGAAAGTGATGAGGAAAGGCATCATTCAGTCTAAAAACAAAGTTGAAGTGTTACGAGCAGACCCGAAGAATCCCCTACACAGTGTCAAGAGTTTTGAAGCCTTAGACCTACGTAAGGAACTTCTTCAAGGAATTTATGAGATGGGATTCAGACTCCCTTCTAAGATTCAAGAGATATCCCTTCCCACATTATTGGCTGAGCCGTAAGTATTTATATTGTGTTGGAATTACCTAAACATTTAGTCTTGACCATTCACCTTTGACCCTTTCACTGTGAGTGTCCCACATATGGGCCAGAATGATTTCAAAGTACCGTGCCAATTCTTTAGCACAGAAATTAAATGGAAATCGATATGTGGCATCTGTTGCAGTGTTTCCAAACATAAATCATATATATATATATATATATATATATATATATATATATATATATATATATATATATATATATATATATATATATATATATATATACCGTATATACCGGTCTATAAGACGAGATTTTTTGCCAAGTTTAAAGCTTCTAAATCGTAGGGTCATCTTATACACTGAGAATAAAACACAAACCTGTAACTCCGTGATGAATATTCAGCGCCACTGTACCTTGGAATTCATTCTGCAGCCACACACGTGTATGCATAATATATATATATATATATATATATATATATATATATATATATATATATATATATATATATATATATATATATATATATATATACATATATATATATATATATATATATATATATATAATATATATATATATATATATATATATATATATATATATATATATATATATATATATATATATATATATATATACACACATATATATATATATATATATATATATATATATATATATATATATATATATATATATATATATATATATATATATATATATATATATACACACACACACACACACAGGCGTGCGGGCCCACCCTAACTCTATGGGTGTTGAATGTTTACTTTACTGATAACGTCACGTGTGGGCCACAACACCAGAGTGGGGTGGCAGGCAACACTGGTGATGAAGCTGCAGACGACAACCCAGATGATGCAGAATTTGACCTGTATGATGATGCCCTTGAATATGTATCTCAAGATATATTTGACATGCTTACTGTATCAGATGATGATTTTGAAGGTTTTTAATTAAATATCTGTTTCAAATGTTTGAGGCAATTGTTGAAACAAGGTATTAGAGCGTGCCCAGCATGATGGCAGTGCTGATGTTTATGATGTTTCTTTACGTTTTGAAAAATTAAGACTATTGTTTAGTAAAAGTAATATATGTACACTATGTAGGTTTTTAATTCCTTTAACTACTTACATCTTGAGCAACTAGTGTTGAAAGTAATTGTTGGAGTAATAAATTAAGGACGGGTGAACAGTGAACCTTACCATGAGAAAGGGGATCGTCTAATATAGCGATAATAGCTTAAAACCAAATTTTTTCCCTCGAAAATTGGGGGTCGTCTTATATAACCAGTCGCCTTATAGTCCGGTATATACGGTATATCTATATATATATATATATTTGTGTTCAGGAAACAGTTTTATTCATTGAGGAAAATTTTTTTTCTTCAATTTTTTATTTATTTATTTATTTGTTTATTTTTGAAAATGCTCTGCAGAGGTGTTAATTAATTTCAAACTAGCTCGCAGGGAAAGGGTTAATAGCTATGTTAGCTGTGTATATAGATAAACAGATTCATATGATTCTGTCTGATTCCACTCAATATCATCAAATTTTTATCTTTTCAATGACATCAAAACATGCAGGGAGAGGATATCATAAAATTTGATCAAGTAAATATGAACATTTGGGCAATTCTGAGAGAATTATTTTGTAAGTTCATATTATATATTTCACATAATATGAAGAATTTTGTAATATTGTAATTCATAGTGGATTATATTCTAATCGAATGACATATAGTGAATTTTTTCAGATGTCAAAATTATTCATTTTAATTAAAGAAAATTATGTAATTGGTTGAATATGAAGAGTTGTGTTCATTTGCCATAGAAGTCATGCAATATGTTTCATGATTACTATGTTATGTACAATGCTATACTATATCAGTTTCTGTGTATCTATTACATTTAAAGCAAAATATATATTTCTCACTAATGAAGTATGTTCCATTTGCTCATGTTTCAGTTTTATAACTTGTATTTTATATCACAATGCATGCATTTTAACGATACTGAATTTTTTTTCTTCTAAACTTTATAGAGCCATGAATATGATTGCACAATCACAGTCAGGAACAGGCAAGACAGCAGCATTCAGTTTGGCAATGCTAAGTCGCATTGACCCAAGTAAAAGATGTACTCAGGTAATTATTACATTCTATTACTCTTTTCTTTCCTTCGATATAAAATCTTCATCTGAATTCATTTAATCTATATACCTATTTGATCATGAATGACTAACCATTTTAAACCTAACATAATACTAGGTTGCGTTGAATCTTGTTTGGTGCCAAACACGAACTTTGATGTGCAGACTATATGGGATATTTTCTTTTTTTCTTTTCGGAGCTTTTCAGTTTTCAGAATTTGCATAAAAGATTGTGTACCTGGAACCAGGTGATGCATCAAATATTAAAGCATTTCTCTAGCTCTTAGCTGATGGCCCAGGACCTGACATAGGATGCTTAGGAGGAATGGCTTAACAATTCAACCACTAAATCATATTTAACAATTCAACCACAAAATCATATTAATTCCTTTCTAGTTTATATTCTTCTTTCATTTTCTGAATTAGTTTTCTTTTCATTCTCTTCCATGCTTCATCCCTTTTTTTTAGGTCTTGCACACTTTTCATTGAACCATTTTTTTCCGATTTCTTTTGCTTGATAAAATGGACCATATTCCTTAAGTCCTTGTTCGTATATCATCCGATAGAAATCATATTTCTCTTGCATGCTCTTTAATTATTTAATTTTTATACAGTTAGTTTCACTGAATAACATCAGTAGTATGTAGTTTGATTTTGCATAATTCCTTCTTTTATTTCATAAGATTCCTCCTGTTTATTTCCATGTCTCCATTTATCTCAATTTTGAGGACCACATGATCACTTTCCAAATGGATACTCTTAAATTATATCTTCCAGGTTTATTCCTTTTGGTGAATAATAGGTCCAATCTCGATGGTTTATCTTCTCTATATTTTTTTAAGAAACATTTTGTTGTAAGAATTGCTTCTGGAGGGTGTTATTACATACATAAGGTATTTACAACAGCAAAATTAATTTTTGTTTGTTATAATGATCCTTGTTTGCATTATAATTTTTTTTTAATTGTATTTTATAATAATGATAATTTGCATTCTGAATTGTTTTGTAATGAAGATTACTTACACTAAATTGTTTTTTCTTTGCAGGGTCTTATTCTATCCCCTACCATGGAGCTGGCTTTACAAACAGTGGAATGTGTCAAAATGATGGGAAAATACTGTACAGACATTACTATACGTTCTGCTGTAAAGGGAGATATGGGTAAGACTGAATAATGTGTAGGATTCACAGTATGATCTCACTTTGCACATTTTTTGTTTTATTCAGAAGTTTTGAATTTTCACTAACAGTCCCTTAAAACTTTAATACTTCACATTCTCCATTAGTCCTTTAGTCTCTATCAAGTAGATGTTATAGTAGTAGTGTAGCTAAACAGACAGCCTCGTTAGGTCCAGTAGGACCCTTGCTGTCTGTTCTTCCTTTGTAGAACTTTATACTCTAAATGCTGATTTCTTAACAAGCTTCCTTAACAACATTTTTTTTTTGATAATATGGAAGTAAAATACAGCTGGATGTTATCTCTCATAGTTAGGGAATAATATGGATATATTACATACCAGAAAGTTAACTCCAGTATATATGTAACATAGCAAATGTATCACTAAGGCATACATACATGCACTGCATCATCACTACTTGTCTTGACATTATTCATCCCATCACATAGATCTAGCATGTATGCTGTACTCATTATGTTAAAAACATATCTCACTTGAATAATTACTCAAATAATTACTCAAGTTGAAGTAACATTCTCTCAATACATAACAGCAGGAGTAAATGTTGGATATGTTAGCTAAAAGATTACTTCTTGTTGATATATGTAGCTAGGTACAGTAAGCCTCAATATACTTCATATGTCTATTTATATATAAAAATAAAAAAAACTCTTGTATTGAAATAATTATATGATCGGAGTTTATGTTCCAAGAACTGGTGAAAATTGTCAGTCTTGGTTTTATTCTTAAACAAATCATGAAAGCTTTATATACTCTATATTGTTATTCATAAAATATTTATATTATTCCTCTATATCTACGTGCTCTGGGAATGTAAATGATTCACTTTAATTCATCATTGACGTCGTCATTCATATCCATGATTTGCGTTCATGTACACATGCAGGTTCACATGGATTGATGGAATTGGTGAATTGAAAATATTGGAAGTGTGCAGTGATAGGGGAAAATAAGAGGCAATAGATGTAAATGTATTAAGAGGAGCAGCAGTAGAGCTCTGTGACAATCATTAGGTAATTATAAAAGCTAAAATGAATGTGGATGTGCAAAAGGAATACCAAAGGAAGTGGGAAAGGAATATGGTTAATAAACTCAATAAAAACAGCAAGAAGAGATAATATCGTGAAGTCAAGATAAGAGTATAGTAAGGTATTAATTAGCCTCTTGTGACTACTTGCATTGTATAATGGAGATGTTACAGATCTCAATTTTTAAAATCCACAATATTCATGAGCAATAATAGTTGGTAGTAATGACTAGTGAACCAGGTTTAGCAATTAATTTAATAACAGTTTTGTAGCTACAGTAGATCAAATTTCTTGAAATATAGACTTTTTATTATTATTATTATTATTTATTTTATATATATATATATATATATATATATATATATATATATATATATATATATATTTTTTTTTTTTTCTTCCCCCCCCCCCCCCCCCCATGGTTCTTTAATATTTTCAGTTCCACGAGGGCAGAAGATCACAGAGCATATTGTGATTGGAACACCAGGCAAAGTGGTGGACTGGGCTGTTAAGTACCGATGCCTTGAGCTACGAACTTGCAAAGCATTTGTTTTGGACGAGGCTGATGTAATGATTGCTACCCAGGGTCATCAGGTAAGCTTTATTCTTATCTATTTATTTATTAATTTATTTATATATTTTAGTACAAAGAGTCTTACATTCTTTTCATTTTTTCAGGATCAATCAGTGCGAATTCACAAGCAGCTGCCAGAAACTTGTCAGATGATGTTGTTCTCAGCCACTTATGATGATGAGGTAGTAAACTTTGCCCATGCCATCATACAGAACCCTGTCACTCTCCGCCTACGCAGGGAAGAGGAAACTCTGGAAAACATAAGACAGGTTGGTACTCATACAAGAATTATGTCTTCCAGATGGGGATAGAATGGGTTGAACAGTTAATTTAATACTGAATACCTATTGTTTGTTTTTTTATTAATGTGAGGAATTGACAGATATGTCATCTAACAAATATGGTGCAACCAGATATTGCATCAAAAATAGCTTGGGAGGGGGGGAGGATCCTCTTATTTTTTGAGACCGTCACCCCACAAGGCTAAATTTAGTGATTTTACTGATATTTTGGTGGGGGGAACCTTTAAGATGCAAATGCTGAGAAGATTTTTGAGATTTTCAAGAATGTGTAGTTGCATGTATTTAAGTTTCTTAGTTCAATCTTGTGCAAACTTAGAAGCAATGCAGATTCAAGATAGCAAGGAGCCTGAACTCCAAAGTGACTGAAGTTTCTACCATATTAGTTACAGCACTGAGGCACTTCTAGCAATACCTCTTTCATTGACATGATAAGCCACTGGACTACCGGAGGCTATGACCCGTGTTTACACTAAATCTGACAACTTATTACCAAATACAGTAAAACCTCTATAATTCAACCTAATTTTGGGGGGAGACCTAGGTCGAATTAGCCTAAAGCCCGAATTATTCAATTATTATCTCTATAGCCCCTTCACACAATAAGAACTCACTAAAACATATCAAGACAGCACAGATTGTAGTACTACTTGTACTCACCAAAACATGGCTGATACTGAAGTCTTGAAATGCAGTACGTACTATACTCTCAATTAATTACTCATTAATTAATGTTCAATACTGTAAGAATTCCTATAATTGTGTTGGTTGCAAGTTTGACAACAAGCCTTAGAGACAATCAAGTGCATCTGTAAACTACCAAGGACTGTAAGTTAGATGGGGAAATGTAAGCAGTATATTCCAATTGCATAGCAAATGTCCTGCTGCCTTCTCTCAAAGAAACAAAAAATCAAGTAAATATAAGCAATACAAGGCATAAATAAGTAAGTTAGTATGTAGAGACATTGACTAGCTACATATTGATTGTCTGTAACTTTCAGATGTATGTGGAATGCAACAGTGAAGAAGAAAAATATCGAGCCATTAGCAATATTTTCTCTATACCAGTTGGAAGTGCAATGTTCTTTTGTCACACAAAAGCCAATGCTGTTTGGTTGTCAAATAGGTTAAAAGATGATGGCAATCAAGTTGCATTGTTAACAGGTATGTTCAAAACTTTCACTAAGTATTAATGCTTTTACTAAGAAATAGTTTTTTTTACATTCTGCAATCTCTTAAGGATAATTAAACTATATATCATTTTACCCTAAAGAGGGACAGAGTGAGGGGTTTGGTAAGTCTCTCATCTTTATTCTCTCCTACAAAAAGACAGGACACAAAGGATAAGGGAAGAATAAAATCTCCCTGAACCCTAAATAACTTGTCTTGGCTACCCTTTTAATGGGGATATATGCCAGGTTTATAGATTGATATTTGTATAACTTGTAGACTCTAGTGATTCATATTGTAATTGACATATATTGTAATTAACCTGATACTGTTAATTTGTAAAGAAAAATTGTTTCAGTTTATCTGGGTATTCTTTATAAATTATTTATATATGAAACCAATAGATTTTCATTTGGAAAATTTAATGGTTGATATGGTCTATACATGTATTTTTACTTTTTCAGGTGATCTTACTCCTGATGAGCGAGTTCAAGTACTCCTTCGTTTTCGAGAAGGAGCTGAGAGGGTTCTGATTTGTACTAATGTTCTGGCTCGGGGCATTGATGTGGATTCAGTAAGTATGCTGTCATAAAGAGACCAGTGTATAATCTAAAAACAACCATGTAATAGAGAAAAACTTTTATAGGAGATGAGTGCAAGATTATAATAATAATAAGACATCTTTAAAACCAAGATTAAGGAGTAGTTATTTTTCCCTGTCACATTTTCCAGCTCATGTAAAGTGCTCTAAGGAAAAAATAGAAAAGTTAACTTAAACTTAAACTTCTAGTAAATTACATAACTTCCCCAACTTCTTCACTATATTTAAGATTCCAGATATCAGCTGTATGCCTATAGACCACATAATTCAGACTTATTTTCTCCATATACTCTTAATCATCGAGGATGTTTAGGACTTTGTTGTTTATTGCTTCCTTAATACCATCCTTTCCAGTATTCAACTAGTTGCTTTTAAGATTTCCACTAATCTTTTATCTGCTTTAGAACCTTAAATTTTATTTAGTCATTCTTCTTTTTCTATTTATTTATTTATTTATTTATTTATTATTATTATTTTTTTTAATTATTAATTTTCTTCAACACATCAAAAGGGTACAGGCGGGCCAAGGGCAAACAAAAATAGGTTGCCGCCAGACCCTGTACTAAGGACAATAGGAGAAATAGAGGCAGAGGGTCCAATGAGAGGTGTCTTGACACTCCCTTTTTGAAAGAGTTCGTCATAAGTAGGTCGAAAAACAAACAAAGGAAGAGAGTTCCAGAGTTTATCAGTGTTTATATATTGTAATTAAGTCTCCTCTTTCTCTTCTTTCTTTTAGTATTGTCACTTGCATTTCTTTTAATCTTTCCTTATATATTAGGTCTTCCAAATCTGGCACCATCTTAGTTGCCATTCATCGTATTCTTTCGAATTTTAGCACATGCTTTTACTTATGATGGGATCATATTACTTCTGCATATTCTAATTTTGGTATAATCGTTGCAGTTATGATTTTTCTCATCATATCCTTATCTAGGAAGTGAAAAGCAATCCATATATTTCTTAGCATCCTGAATGTGTCACCAAATATTATATCTATATGTTTTTCTGATGATAAGTTATCCTGTATCATCACTCCCAAATCTCTCATCTTTTGCTATTGGTATAATATTTTGTCTTAATATATATGCCTATGTGGGTCTCATTCCAATCTTTCACACACACACACACACACACACACACACACACACACACACACACACACACACACACACACACACACACACACACACAAACTTTGTTTCAAGGACCTGAATTAACCAACACCTGTAAATATGTAATATGAGTTACACAAAGGTTACACAAGTGGAACTTGCAAATCACTTGTAAAATTATAGGCAAGTGTGACCTGCTATTACAACATGGTACCATGACTGTATAATTCCCTTAATTACAGGTTAATCTTGTGGTAAACTATGACCTACCACGAGTACATGGGAGCAGCAGGGCTGATTGTGAAACTTATCTTCACCGCATCGGTCGTACTGGTCGCTTTGGCAAAACTGGCAATGCTATCAACATTGTTGATGGCAGGGAAGATCTACGCCTGCTAAGAGAGATTGAAAACCATTTTAGTAAGTCCTGCATTAATTGTTATATGTCAATGCAATTTCAGCAAAGAGATTTTTTTGAACTCTTTTAATAAACAGGGCCTTATACTTTTTTTCTTCCTTTTCTATACATGCATGTGAAAGCCTTGTAAAGATGCAGTCAACCTAAGCTTTTAGTCTCGCTGAAAAAAAAAAAAAAATTATTGCTCAAACTAGGCACTCATTGGTTCTGTGGTATCAGACAAACAGGCTCATGCATGCAAGATTCAAATGGCCTCCACTATACATATTTACAAACTTTCCAGTTGCCTCTGTTGTCATAAAATGCTAGATATTTTGTTTCACCATTAGACTGTTGTGGACTAAAAATGTATTAGATAAAGTTCAAGTGTATACTAGTGCTCCTCTAGCCATCTTGCTAAAAGCCTTTTTCTGGTCAATTAATATGAACAAAAACCGATGCTTTTCTTCCTCAGGAACTTATGATAATGCGGTTTGACAATTAATTTCACATGAGTTGTGCCCCTACTTGGAACAAAATTACGCTGGCATTTGTGTTCACTTTTACTCTGATCATACTTTCCTTTTAATTTCTTATCAGTGGTATATATTGAACATTACACCAAAATTTCAATATATGCAGCTTCAGATAATGTGAACATTTCTTGTTGGTGATGTTTATTGAGTATTACACCAAAACTTCAATATATGCAGCTTCAGATAATGTGAATATACAGTCAACTTCATAGAACGTATATACCACATATGACAAGATTTTTGTTTATATAGATATAAAGGTATTACTGCTGTTAATATAGTAATATCATGTGTTGCTTATATTTATAACAACTAAAATAGTCTTAGTCTGTGTAGCTCATGTTGATAGCATCTAATATTCTGTGCCACATTGTAATGAAACATTAGAAAATAGTATTCTAATGATGGTATAAATATTTATGTTTTGTTATCCTTTTCAGATATCAAAATAATCAAATTGGACTATAGCAACATTGATGAAATTGACAAACTTGGAGAAGATTAATCATTAGAAGTGAAAAGTTCTGTTTCTAAACAACTTGTCTGTAACCTTTCTTTTCTTTGAAATTGTGAAAACTAAGTATTTTTCCTAAAGTATTGCAGAAACTAAGATGGAAAACCACAGTTTTTTATGATTTCGTCATAAATTAATAAAGAAACTAGAACAGACCAAGAAACACAGAATTATCAAACTTTTGACTAAAGAACTTATTGAAAATAAAAACGTTGATAAAACGATTTATTAATTATCAAGAAAAGAGAGCCACTTTTAAGATTAAGTTATTTGTGCTAAATATTATACCGCTTTTTCATGAAATACTTATAGGACATTGAATGTAAAAATTTTAAGATAAAATAAAATCACCATTTTTTTTTTTGTTTATTTTTTTTTCTATGAATGTGATTGGTATTCCTGGGAACGTATCTTACCTATAATAATTTAAGCTTATCAAATGAAATATCCCAATTTACAAATTTTCAATTTATGTACGTTTTTAAAGATACTGCAGTTTGCCTGCACATGCAGTTATATATATATATATATATATATATATATATATATATATATATATATATATATATATATATATATATATATATATATATATATATATATATATATATATATATTAATGGGATTCAGCCGGTTCGCAAGAACCTGGTCTTGGAATTTCATTAATCTCGAGAACTGGTTGTTAGCTTAAATCAGGGGTTCTCAATCTTTTTTCCCCATGGACACCTTTCGCCTTTTAAATATTTTATAATTGTAATTTGTTGTAAAATTGTTAGTACAACATTATCACAATTAGTAATAGTAATTAGCTGTTTGCTCATGCTGGATTATTGATAGTCAACCTGTGTATATATATATATATATATATATATATATATATATATATATATATATATATATATATATATATATATATATATATATACAGTGGTACCTCTTTTTTCAAACACCCTTTGACTCGAACACTTCCCAATCCGAACACATTTGGCGAATAAATTTTGTCCTCCAATCCGAACGCGGTATTGCAATCCGAACACAAACACACTTGGCGGCCGACGCCGCCTTCCCGCCAATCGGCCAGTCTCGCTTGCACTTCTCCGCTGTGAACACCTCTCTGTTGTGCTTCATATTTTTGCATATTTTCTTGAAATTAGCCCTCATTATGGCTCCCAAGAAAGTGAAAAGTGACAGTGCAAGTGGTGAAAGGAAGCTGACGCGCTATAGTATAAAAATGAAGAAGGAAATAATAGAAAAACATGAGAGAGGAGTTCGTGTTTCTGACCTGGCCTTACAGTATGGGATGGCCAAGTCTACGATCTGCACATTTTTGAAGCACAAAGAGACAATAAAGGCTGCTGATGTGGCTAAAGGAGTGTTTGTTAAATCAATTTAGAGTGTTTGGTTTGAGGAGTGTTTGGGAAATAATTTTTTATTTAGCATCTTTTATTTAAAATAAACTGGAACGGATTAATTGTTTTTACATTAATTTCAATGGTAAAATTGCTTCCTAATTCGAATTTTCTCAATTCGAACAGCCGAAAATAACTAATTAAGTTCGAATCAAGAGGCACTACTGTGTGTGGTATATATATATATATATATATATATATATATATATATATATATTTTTATTTTTTTATTTTTTTTTTTCAACGGACCTTGATTGATTTAACGGTCGGATTTAGCAGACTACATATACTCATATACTACTGGACAGTCGGACAGGATTATTCAAAAGTTCGCTACTTGAAACATCTGTCCGCTATATAGCAGAGCGGGCGGTGTGGCAATATATTTTCATGCCATTAATGTTTCCTAATGATATGTGATGTCTATGTATTACACATTTATACCCATAAAATATTCATAATCATATAAGTAATTATGTAAGGTAAGTGAAACAATCATTACATTTCATAATAAGATTGCCTTTATATGTGGTAATTTGTGTACTGTACCTTATGAAAAATACTGGTATCTGTTCCACCAAATAACAAGTAACGGTAATGCAAGATGAATCCCCATTTAGTCCGTTAAAACGAGGTTTGATGGTAAATATATATAGTGTGTGTGTGTATTTATCTTGTATTTACCTGTTGAAGTACACAGGGCCTGAACTACATGCATGTGGCCCTGCCTCTGTATCTATATTTGTCCAATTTTTCCTTCAGTTGTACAATCTTTGCTATTGTCACCTCTTCTTTCCGTCCATTTCAATTATCTATACTTATCTGGGGAAAGCTGTACTTGCTTTGCATCATTCAAGAAAACTCCTTTTAGCAATTTTTTCTTGTCCCCTCTAATATCAAGCCTCTCCTTTTCTTATCATTATATGATGTTTTTTATCAGTTTCCTCCAGGTTCTCAATCAATTTACATATTGTAATTAAGTTTCTACTTTCTCCTCCTTCTTTTAGTATTGCCAGTTGTTTCTTTTAATCTTTCCTCATATGTTAGATCTTCCAAATCTGGGACCATCTTAGTTGCTATTATCTGTATTGTTTCTGATTTCAACACATGCTTCTACTTATGATGGAACCATATTACTTCTGCATATTCCAGTTTTGGTCTGATCATTGTAATTATATTTTTTCTCATCATATCTTTATCTAGGAAGTGAAAAGCCATCCGTATATTTCTTAGCATTGTGAATGTCACCTATTATTTTATCTATATGTTTCTCTGGTGATAAGTTGAACTGTAGGCCATTACTCCCAAATCTTGCTCTCTATAGTCTGTTCAAGTTTTTCAGCTCGTTGATATGTCAGTTTCAGAAAAGCTTATTAGATATTAAAATCAGTAAACTTGAAAAAACATATAAAAGGGATTAATGAACTGAAAAAAAGTACAATAATGGATATGCTGTACCAGGCGAAGCCATACCATTTCACTGCATTCAGACATTGGAATACGTTTGGTACCAAAACAAAACCCTTACCCTTGTGGTGTCGGTGTTGTTAGCATGAATACTCTACCTCTTGCTTTTTATTCCAAACACATATGGTATAATTATTATTGGTCTTGATACAAAATATTTCAGTGAGTGGAAAAACACTGTTTGGGAAAACAATGAACTGGAACTGGAATATCATTGTGTTTGATGCAGCTCTACCGTGGGTACATATCCCACTCAGTATTTTATACGTCTAGGGAGAGTAAATTTTCGTGTCTGTATTGTAAGGGTGTTGTCTTCGGTTTGCCTATCATTACTGCTATGCAATTTTCTGTAGAATTCCTCTGCTATCTTGATCAACCCATCTTTATTATTCGTAATCTGACCGTGTTCATCTTTTAAAGTAAGCAGTTGCTTTTTGCTAATGACAAGTGTTCTTGCAAGTTTCATACTGTTCCTTTTTTTAGTTTCCTCAATAATTTTCATGTATTTTCAAATGTCATCAACTTTTCTCTTGTTTATGGTCATAGTTTAACTGCATATATATATATATATATATATATATATATATATATATATATATATATATATATATATATATATATATATATATATATATACATACAATGAAATACAAAAAATATTAACAAATTATGACAATTGTAATTTATTAAGATGCACAAATTGTCGTTTCCCATGGATGTATGCCAAAGCATGATTTTTCATTACTGGATGAAATCGTACTACATGAACCAAAGGCAATTTAAAGTGCAAATAGAATGGTAATATTGTTATGTACTCAGAAAGTAATAGAATGGTATTCATCACGACAATAATGATAATTTGATAAAAGAAAAAGAATAAAACTACTACGTATATAGACTACGTATATAGACACCACATCGTTTTGGTGTTGAACTCACTATACACTCTTCTCTATTAACTTGTGGTTAAACCAAGGCTTTTATAATTATTTTATATGATCCTTGTGTTGAATGGTGGTTTGGCTACTTCAACAATCCCCAACACTAGCGTAGCTGCCTGTCATTTACCTTTTATTTTTGCGGGACTTTCAACCATATTACCAGTACAGTTTGCGGTAAACTACATGATCAAATTTTAGAGGAAGGGTAAAAATAATAATAACAAAATGATAATATGTCTTAGTTCAGAACCGAAAAGATTGGCGTCTACTACACCTCTGTGCGGAGCCTCCTATATTTGCTCAACCTCAGTCCTTTCCCTTCTTAGGCATAATTTTCTCTCCAGTAGTAGAACTATTATGGCACTTTATGATTTTTTTATTTGATTATTCTTAGATCTATTTTACAATTTTCTTTATATGTTTTATTTTATTTTTTTTTTATTTATTTATTTATTTATTTATTTATTTATTTATTTATTTATTTTTTTTTTTTTATTATTATTATTATTTTTTTTTATACCCCATGCCCTAGAGGCATGGGGCATAGCGAGCCAATTATTATTTTTTTCTTCAGTAAAGTAGGCAATCCAGATCTTTGTCTTCAGTAGTAGCAGACAATCGTTCATTTGCACCTGTATATTTCACTTTCATAGTATTTTTTTTTTTTCCTTTGTGAAATACTCGTGTATAGTGTAATTATTGTCGACATCATGATCATCATCAAACCCTATCTGATTCAACTGCAGAACAAAGGCATTTCCCACACTTCACCACTCATTTATAATATCAGCAGGCCGTCTATTCCAGGCAACACCAGCAAAACTTCCTATCTCATCTCTCCATCTAGTTCTCTGTCTGCCCTGTCTTCTTTTACCATCCCTAGTTTACTTTCTGTTCTAGTTATTCATTTATTAACTATTCGGTGCAT
>JAXIVD010000503.1:25000-40000 GCA_036785275.1 Cancer borealis | reverse complement strand
TTTAAAAATACTGTGACCTACTCCGCGCAACTTAAGTACGTATCAAGTGACCTTCTTCCATTCCGTTTAATTGAATACATAAAGTTACCTGGCCCCACGCAATCTTAAGAAGAGTGACCTCCTCCCATTAAGTATGTTGAGTGCCCTGCTTCCGCACGCATTCCGGTCATCACGTGTTGTGGTGGGGAGGGGGGGGGGGGTGGCAGGTGTGGACAAAAGCATTCCGGGGTCGAGGAGGCGTGGGACAGGTGCGCCGACCTGGATTAGGGCCCGTCAGTATGTTTTCCTGGTGTGTGCCTCCCGTGCTCCCCGAGGCATGAAGAGACGGCGGCGTGGAAGGGGAATCCAAACAAAATAAACAAATGAATAATTGAAGAATAGTGAAATGTTAGAAAAGTTTTATCATGCATTTATTCATTCATGTATTTTTTTTCTTCTTTATGCAACTATTAATTTCCTGCGTATATGAAGTGGTATAGAAGAAAATTGGAAGAAAATGTAACTACTCTAGGGAAAAAATGCAGCAATGGTATCTGTAAGCGTGCCTTCACCTTTAACAAACACACACACACACACACAGACACACACACACACACACACACACACACACACACACACACACACACACACACACACACACACACACACACACACACACACACACACACACACACGCACACACACACATATACGGTCAGTCACATACAGGCAGACACATCTCACTGTATTGTAACTTTTACTTGGTAGGAAGTAATTCTTATTCGTGGCTTGTCGTTTGAATATTTTCCCAATACTACTACTACTACTACTACCACTACTACTACTACTACTACTACTACTACTACTACTACTACTACTACTACTACTACTACTACTAGTAATAGTAATATTAGTAGTGATAATAATACTGATAATGATGATAGTGATAATGATAATGATATTAATATTGATAGTAATAATGATAATAAACTGCCTGACACTTAACTTTTGGAACTAAACTTTGCCTAAATCAGGTCTTGGTATGCCAAAAAACATACACGATAAAGCATGATGTAGTGAAGAAGCCAACGGTACACATGCTAATAGAAGTGTGGTAATGTACGACGTGACATTCAGTAGAACGCCCGCTAGGTGAACGACCACTGCCTACCGCTGCAACACAAATAGATGTGTGCATCAACTAATAGGAGGGGCCCATCACACTATATCCATACATCATCCAGAATTCAGGTTTCGTAGATTGCAGAAAATTTTGTTTACTGAGAAAATTATTGCATAGCTCACACTGTTTAGGCTGTTGTCATAGATCAGCCTATCGCTTTCCGTTACACTTGCAGTCATCCTTACACCTTGCTCTGCTTTGTTGTCGCCTTGGTCCATGCATTTTCCCCATTCATCTTTCATGCTTGTGCATGTCGTTGTGATTTTCTTGGATTTCTTGGTATTAGTCATCGAACCTTTCGTAATGTTTTGTATAGTGTGCATGGCAGTGGTGTTGACGGAGTTTATACTTACTTGTCGGTGTGCACAGAGGTGACGAGTTTTGTTTTGAAGAAAATACTTAAATAGGAACGTATTAAAATACTTATAAATAATGTATTTACCAATACAATTTTATTACAGTATTCAAATACGACATTTAAATATATTATTACCTATGAATTTTGTATTTATGAATATATTTGAAAAAATCTAAAGCAATCTAGCATAAATGTTGAGTCAGGTCTGGCAACACTGCTCATCAACACCCACATGGTACGCGTTGAGGGGTACGGGTACGGGTAGACCTTGCAGTGCAGTGGCAAACTACTCTAGTCAGTGAATCATTGTTTATCAATAACATGATTATTTGTTATCTCTTTATATGTGATGGAGCAATCAGACTTTGAAGAACATGACATTATCAAGATAGTATAATGTGAAAACAAGAGCAAGTGTCTTTTGCTTTATAGAGAAAAGTATTTCAAAATAACCAGTACTGAATCATGCAAGATATTGATAATTTCTCTTATTGCAGAAACTGAAGCTAAGCATGCCACGAAGACACCACAGTTTGTAACCATAACGCATGCTGCCATGAAAAAATTTACAATTTTATGGAATAAGGATTGTCAATTGAAATCGCCCAATGTTATCCATGATATATCACGCTAAAGTTTGACGATTCCGTGTCCAGCACACTGATATTATGTTCATGATAGTTTGGCACTGCTTTGGAAACACCAAGGCTGAATAACTGATTTCATACATTTCTTGTCAAACATTTGATGTCACGGCTCCAATTTCTTATGTTAAAAAATAACGAGCTGGACTACTTGAAAGAGTATAAGATGGGGATCCGTTACATGTGCCATTGATAGCCTTCAGTGATGCTACAATAGTCAGTTATTGCCGATTCTCTTCACTGTTGAGAATCAACTTGATATACTTAAAAGAAGGAAAATAGTGTAATCCCTTTCATGTTGCAGCTGCTCATGGTTTCAGGAAAAAAAATTTTCTTGGTATTTGCATCTTGCACTAAGTGTTAATGATGCAATTATTGCAACAGCCTCGAATTATCCTTTATTCAAACTGAAGAAAAGTTGGAATTACCATACCACGTTAGCATCTGTTTTTGATAATCTAATGACAAAGGTTAAACAATTGACCGATGAGATCAAAGATGACATTTACTTCGCTCGTTATTTTGTGTTACTTTGAACGATGTATTAATGTTCACTTGTGCACCGTTATAAATGTTAATTAGTATGCCTTGTGGATGATTTTATTATATTATATTGAATAACTATCCTAATATCGTACTTCAAATGCCACAGGAGTTATTAATTAACCGTATTTGAGATGTATTTACATTGTATTTGAGTACATGAATGATTTAAATGTATTATTTAATCATATTCACGTTTTCAGTCATATATTTGATATTGAAATACTTTTGAGGGAGAAATATGTAGTATTTAGT
Organism: Cancer borealis; assembly: GCA_036785275.1. Taxonomy (NCBI): domain Eukaryota; kingdom Metazoa; phylum Arthropoda; class Malacostraca; order Decapoda; family Cancridae; genus Cancer; species Cancer borealis. The sequence goes on along the minus strand of JAXIVD010000503.1, from coordinate 37,038 downwards.
ACGTAAATACATCTTAGGACATTCATGCCCATCGCTGGATGTGTCTACCTACTACTTACGAGATGCTGAAGTAGACCGATAACACGCATTTAGCTCGTCATCGCGATAACGAGGTGGGGATTCCCATTAACTAGTGATCGAATTATTCCGTGCAGTGTCTCGAATCTACTGAACATTGATGTTGTTTTGTTCAATGTTTCAAAGATTGAAATTGGCAATTTGTACTTATTTCTTATTTATTTATGTATTAATGTATTTTTATTATATTTATAATTTTATAATTTTTTTTCGAAAGCTGTGCCATTTCCTCAATGCAATTATTTGTTGGAACAATTCTCTTGACATTTTTTTTCCTTGTACCATATATTTGTGTGGCATTATTCTCGTATACCGACGGTGTGATGCAGCTCTGTCGCCATCATCCCTGCTTATCTGGTTTGATAATGTAATAATCACTGGCAACTTTTACGGAAAATTATGAGAGCCTGAGGACAGGGGATGAGGCATGAATACTAGGGCAGATCTGAGTCCTTGGATGATCTTTCTCTACTACGCAGTGACTGATATGACATTTTTATTTTTTACGTTCTTTTCCATTGCACACATAACTTAAATGAAGCCTCTGAAGTGGCTAACACCATCTATAGGAATAACTTAATTACTCGTGAAGGTACGTCTAATTCCCCAAGCAGATAATTACAGTTCGGATGTGTCAAACGACAATTGGTGGATGTTCCCTCCGCCCTTTGTAAACAGCGTGTTATGTTTTTCCTGCCGTATTGTGGGAAAAAATGTCACAAACAATTAGGCTGCTCTTTTTCTTGTTGCTGTCAATATACCTGTAATATAAATAAGATCGTAAGCCAACATGAACTCCATCCAGCAGTGAAATCGTCGACCACACTCATGGGCAATGTTGTGTCCAAAGAAATGTATCACCTTACCACTTTGCACGTCCTGGCTCAGGCAGGTCGACTCAAAGTTTATATGTAAGCAAAACATAGTCATAGTAGTAGTAGTAGTAATGTGCTGATGGTGGTGGTGGTGGTGGTAACAACAGGAGCAATAACAGTAGCTAATGATCATGGCAGCACCTCTGCATAGCAGTAGTAGCAGTAGTAATTGTTGTTGTTATTGTTGTGGTGGTAGTGGTTGTTGCTGTTGTTGTAACGATTGTTGGTTGGTTGTTATTGGTTGTTGGTTCCTGTTGTTTCTTTGATGAGTATGGTGATGTGTTATGTCATTGATGATGATGATAATTATAATTATGTTAATGATTATATCAATAATGATACTACTACCACTACCATAACAAATATTGATAACAATGATAATGATAATAATGATAATAACTAATAATAGTAATGATAACTATTGTAATAATAATTATGATATTGATGATAAATCCAACAACAAAAGGCAGCATTGTGAAGGCCGCTGTGTTTTGTGCAGCAGAGAGGACGGACGCTGTACAGAGGCACTTTCCCTGAACTTTCTCGGTGAACTTTACCATTTCCGTGACGAAGCGGGGTCGGTGGTGCGCCAGATTCACGGGGACGCGGAAATGTCGCCATAAATTTACGTAAAAGCTCATGAAGCACCTCCGTAATCTCCTTAAGGTGACACACGAACGGGGAAAGTGGTAGAAAAGCAAGAAAGAAAAAAAAAGGTGGTGATGGATGTATGTATAGCTAGACTTACGTGGTGTATAGATGCCTCTGACGGGTTAGTATACAACCTCCTGACGGTATTTCTGACGATTATTCTTGTATATTTTTTTTCTTATTTTTTTTTTTACTTATTTTTTTTCCCCTTTTCTTACTCATTCCAAACCGAACTGAACCGCACACCTGACTCATGCCCTTTTTGTCCGTTTCTGGGACTGACTGCCCTCCTTCTTTCCTTCTTTCCTTCTTTAGACACCTTCTTTAGGCACTGTGCCAGAATCATCAGCCGTCGTCGGCGTCATAGCACCGCTGACGGAAGTAGATTCGTCTCTCTCTCTCTCTCTTTCTCTTTCTCTCTCTCTCTCTCTCTCTCTCTCTCTCTCTCTCTCTCTCTCTCTCTCTCTCTCTCTCTCGTCTCCTCCACTCTTTCTTCCCTATTTTCCCTACAATTTTCTCTCTCCCCTCTCTTCCACTTATTCATCCCCTCTTACCCTGTATCGATTTATCGTTCTCCTTGTCCCTTCATATTCCTGTTTTTTTTCTTCTCTCTCTCTCTCTCTCTCTCTCTCTCTCTCTCTCTCTCTCTCTCTCTCTCTCTCTCTCTCTCTCTCTCTCTCTCTCTCTCTCTCTCTCTCTCTCTCTCTCATTTCCATCATTCTTTTTCTTTTATCAATCCGTCTCCCTCCTCCCTTTCCTTAATTTTTAGTATTGCACCTCTCACGGCACCTGTTTCTTCTCCGTCCTTATCTGAACCATTTATCTTCCTCTACTTCACACTCTCTCTCTCTCTCTCTCTCTCTCTCTCTCTCTCTCTCTCTCTCTCTCTCTCTCTCTCTCTCTCTCTCTCTCTCTCTCTCTCTCTCTCTCTCTCTTTTATCAACCCTCTCCGTCTCCTATATTCCTTGTATCACCTCTTCTCCACCTCTGCTTTTCGTCATTCTCCGCTCCACACTCTCCTTTCCAAGTTTCCACCATAAAAAACGTTTCTTTTATAGCCCCAAATCTTCTCTCCCCTCCCTCACTCCCGCCCCTTTTCTCCCTCTCATTACCCTCTATATAACACGGCGTCCGAAACAAACCTAACGGAAAGCAACACAACACGGAAGGAAAGGGAGAAAGAGAAGTGTGGCGGGTTTTGTCACGCCGCCAAAGTGAAACAAAAGACAGAGTAGCGATGGGTGCGTGCGTGCATTAGGGATATTGGACACTTATTTCTATTTGATTTTTTTTTTCTCTCTTTTCTCCCCCCGCTGTGTAAGACTAGCAGTGGTCGTGGATGGAGGTATGAGTCACTCTGGGAGCGACAGTCTGAGAGGGGGCAAGGCTTACTTTGGTAGGACAAGGCAGATAATATAAGGATTGACTGCCTCATGCATCGAACTCTACGACATCGCACTTTCTCCTCCTCCTCCTCCTCCTCCTCCTCCTCCTCCTCCTCCTCTTCCTCCTCCTCCTCCTCCTCCTCCTCCTCCTCCTCCTCCTCCTCCTCCTCCTCCTCCTCCTCCTCCTCCTCCGCCGCCGCCGCCGCCGCCGCCGCCTCCGTCCCATATCTCCTCTCCGTCTGCTTCCTCCGCCCCAAGCCCGTAGATGGGTGCCAGCCAGGTGTGTGGGAGCCTGTCACGGAGAGAGCAGGTGTGTGCAGTGATGGTTGGCGGTGGACAGGTGTGTGATGCTACGTGCTCCCCTCACCCAAACTTCCCATCTTCTCTTCTTTTTTTTTCCTTTTTTTTTTTTTTTTTTCTCTCTCTCTCTCTCTCTCTCTCTCTCTCTCTCTCTCTCTCTCTCTCTCTCTCTCTCTCTCTCGTGGATTACCCCTTTTACCCTCACCACCGCTGTCACATCAATCTGTGTCTTTTTTCGACGAGACTCACAAGTCTTGTGATGCTATAGATAGTTTTAAGCCACCCTTCTGCCAGAAAAGGGTGTGCAGCGACCGTGTTGTGAGCTATAAAAATAAGAATAGCTCCATAATATAACTTGGTGAGCTGAGAGTCGTGGCGGAGATAGGCCTACCACTGATCAAAGCTGCGCCGGGTGTATCTAGTAATATCCTTACCACTACGGCACAGAATGTTGTGGATGGCTATAAATCTGGTCCTCTTTTATCGGATGTGAAATGATCGTTTGTAATTTATGAAGGCTTTCTAGTCTCCTGTGTGTGTGTGTGTGTGTGGGTGTGGGTGTGGGTGTGGGTGTGGGTGTAGGTGTGTGAGTGTGGGTGTGGGTGTGGGTGTGGGTGTGAGTGTGAGTGTGAGTGTGAGTGTGAGTGTGTGTGTGTGTGTGTGTGTGTGTGTGTGTGTGTGTGTGTGTGTGTGTGTGTGTGTGTGTGTGTGTGCGTGCGTGCGTGTGTGTGTGCGTGCGTGCGTGCGTGCGTGTGAGTGAGGAAGGAAGGAAGAGCACCAAGATTTTCGAGTAAATCTTGTGTGTTGTAGCATATCGTAATTGTTATCCTCAAACATGGCTTTCTGATAAGATAAACGCTTTATAATTGAATTGCTGAAGTAAAATATGAAATTACAACAGTAAGTGTTGAACAGAGTGGACAGTGGAGGGGACAGTGGACAGTGGCAGCACAACAACTTGTTATATTTATTGTGTTAGTTACTCCTTGTCATGTTTTGAATAGGACGTGTGGTTCGTAATTATAAGAACTTATCACCAACATGTAGTTAATCGTTTGTAGCTGCAATTTCGAACGTAACAATAACTTTTGTTGGCGCGGTGTAATTTTCTGGAGTGACTTGCATTGTGGAAGTGAGGGCGGATGTGGAGGTGATTTGACTCTTGATCTTCGGAAAATCCATGAAAGTTGCTTCGAACGGTATAACGTTCGAAACAACTTTCATGCTTTTGCATTAAGAAAATTATTGAATACGCGTTCATCTCACTTAATTCATGTTAGTGGGAATTTGCATACAACACCAGCTTTTTCCCTTCTCGCAGTCTGCTACAAAGCATACTACGTTTGATGGATTGAACGCTTGACTTTTGGTGCAGGATGGATACGAGCCTAAAGGTGCGTGACGGCTCTATTGAACTGGGCGAGTGTGGCGAGCCTTGAGGACTAATGCAATGCAAGGTGAGGAGGTGGGGAGGTGGCTGCTACAAAGGAGGAGCAATAACTTAGAAGGAAAGAAAATAAAGGGCGAAAGTTAGAAGACCAAGAAGAGGAGGATAAAAAGTATATAAGTTCACACTATGAGTTTAGAAGGTAGAAAAAGGACTATTAAAACTTTGAACAAAAAAAATACAAAAATGAGTAGGAAGGTTCAAACGACTGTCCAAAGGAGGATTAAGGTTCATAGGAAGGCAAGAAGTTTTCGAAAAGTATAAGGAAGTTTATATTAGGGTTACATACTTACTATAGATGCTGTGTACTGATCAAACAGAGGAAGGAAACAAGATAACACGATTTTTTTTGTCTTAAACCATAGTTATAAATATAAATGAGGTAGCTATCTTTATTCAATCTTTACACACGCGCGGGCTTGTGTGTGTGTGTGTGTGTGTGTGTGTGTGTGTGTGTGTGTGTGTGTGTGTGTGTGTGTGTGTGTGTGTGTGTGTGCGTGCGCGCGTCTGTGTGCGTGTTTGTGGGTTTTTTTTGTTACATTAAAAGAGTACTGGCTAAGGGAAAAATTAATTAAGTATAAAAAAAACCCGCTTGTCGCCAGACCCTGTAAAGAGGACAGTAGGAGAAATATAGACATGGAGGGGAAGTCCAATTTAGTATGAGAGGTGTCTTGACACTTCTCTTTTGAAAGAGTTTAAGTCATAGGCAGGTGGAAAAACAGACAAAAGAAGAGAGTTCCAGAGTTTACCAGTGTAAGGGATGAAAGAGTGAAGATACTGGGTAACTCTTGCATTAGGTAGATGGACAGAATAAAGACACAGACGAAAGAGTTTGACCAGGCAGTGAGCGAGTTCGGAAGCACAGTTTTTGAGAACAACAAGAGGGACTCCATCCGGACCGTAAACGTTCCGAGAATCAAGGCCAGAGAGGAAAACGTCATAATAAAGAATTTTAATTTTAGGGATGAAGTAGTCAGAGGGTGGAGGAGTAGGAGGAATATACCCAGTATCATCCAAAGTAGAGTTGGTAGCAAAGCTTTGAGCGAAGAGTTCAGCTTTAGAGAAAGAAGAGACTTGTTTGTTGTGTTTGTTTGTGTTTGAGAGAGTATGTTAAATACTTACACCTGCTTTGCTACGAGACTTTCAAAATACGACCATCGCTCTTAACTACAACTCTTGCAGCCTTTTTAATTTACTAGTAAAGACGAAATATACGAAACCATATAACAAATATACGATAAATAAAACGCTTTTTCCATAACACACACACACACACACACACACACACACACACACACACACACACACACACACACACACACACACACACACACACACACACACACACACACACACACACACACACACACACACACACACACACACACACACTCTCTCTCTCTCTCTCTCTCTCTCTCTCTCTCTCTCTCTCTCTCTCTCTCTCTCTCTCTCTCTCTCTCTCTCTCTCTCTCTCTCTCTCTCTCTCTCTCTCTCTCTCTCTCTCTCTCTCTCACAGCAAGGGGTCAGGTGAAGCTGCCAAACAACTCAAACAACCTGAAGGCTGTAAATCGGGTCTTTTCGGAACTCGTCCACGGTAAAGGGAAGTAGAGGGCGGAGAGGCAAGTTTTACGCTTCATCGATTATTTATTTAGAGGAAGATCTGTGTCACTATCTTTTGATATTATACCCAGAAGTAGTAGTAGTAGTAATAGTAATAGTAGTAGTAGGAGCAGTAGTAGCAGCAGCAGCAGTAGTAGCAGTAGTAGTAGTAGTAGTAGTAGCAGTAGCATAGTAGTAGTAGTAGTAGTAGTAGTAGTAGTAGTTGTAGTAGTAGTAGTAGTAGAGGCAACAGTAGTGATGGTGATGTTAGTTTGTATCTTTAGACCGGAAAATCCCATCAACTTCCTGGCCTTGAGTATCTCGGTACAAACTGGAGAGTGGAAGGACTCCACCGCTCCTCCACCTGCCACATAGTCACACTCAGTTGTCCAGCTACAGAACAAACCCTGTCATCCATTTTGATAACATGGGTGGCTGTGTATATTGCCATGGAAGAGCTTTTTCCTTTGTTAATGATGATGATGACGATGTTGATAATACTAATGATAATAATGATGATGGTAATAATGGTGATGGTTATAATAATACTAATAACATTGATTATTTCTTGCTTAACTTTGCTCTCCTGCAACTATGATAAAGGCTAGAAAATAACATAACAATCGCTCTAAAAAATAACAATTACATGTTTATATATATTTATTTATTTATTTATCTACTTGTTTCCGTGTAATACAAAGCCTTACATTAACCTTGAGAGGAGTTGGTATCCCCTTGCTGTTGTCCCTTTAAAGCGCCTTCCATGTGTCACGCTAGAATTACGTCCCGTCCTTGCCTCCCTGACGGCCTTGGTGGGATAGATTACATACTTTGGCGCTAGTGTTGTTAAGAAATTGTGTGAAAACTATACTAATAAAAGCATGTATAGTAGTAGTAATAGTAGTAATGATAATAATAGTAGTAGTAGTAGTAGTTGTTGTTGTTGTAGTAATAGTATCACAAATATATCTTGTTATTAATATTAACCTAATTTTCCGTATCATACAGTACAGAAGAGAGGCATCCATAAAAACAGTGTAGTGCCCCGCCCCCCAACCCCTTCCCAAGCCCCTCCAAGCACATCACATTATTGATCAGAAAAACCACACACCACTGAAGCTCTAGTAATTCCTTGACATGCCGCTCTCTTACTACGCTTTCTGTGTGTGTGTGTGTGTGTGTGTGTGTGTGTGTGTGTGTGTGTGTGTGTGTGTGTGTGTGTGTGTGTGTGTGTGTGTGTGTGTCTAGTTGTAGTACATAAGGTCTGAGCATCATTCGTGGGGTCCTGTGTCTTGGAATCTATATTTGTTCAGTTTGTTCTTTATTTGTTGTACACTCGTTGTCATTATCACCTCTTCTTTCTGTTCATTCCAAGTATCTATGCTTCTCTAGGGAAAGTTGTATTTTTTTGTATCTTTCAGGCAAATTAAGTTTTTTCTTGTCTCCTTAAGTATCCATCCTTTCCTTTTCTTATCAATATTAATTTGTTTATATCTCTTTACTCCAGGTTGTTTATCTGTTTAAATATTGTAATTAAGTTTCATATTTTCCTTCTCTCTTTAAGTGTTGTCAGTTGCATTTCTTTTAATCTTTCTTTGAATTTTATATCGTCCAAACCTTGCTAGTACAGTGGTAGCGTGCTGGTCTTGCATTCGCTTGGTCGGCAGATCGAGTCCCCGCCCGGGTCTTGTAATGCTTAAGCTGTTTACTGGGGAGGAACTGCTGTGGTCGGGCACCACAGTGGGGGGTTGGGCTTGCCTGGCTGACGTTCTGGAGAGCATCTTCATAGATGGATACCGGAACTGAAACCCATGCAACTTTAACTTTAACTTTAATATTCTGTGCATTCTCTCCAATTATGTTACATGCCTTTCTGCATGTTCCAGTTTTGGTCTAATCATCGAAATAATTAGTTTTAATCATCATATATTCATCTAGAAAGTGAAAAGTCATTCGTATATTCTTTAGCAATATGAAAATGTCACCAAATATTTTATTTATATTTTTCCCTTGTTATAAGTTGTCCTGTTTTTCCACAACCAAATTTTTCTCTTCTTTTTCTATTGATTTAATATTTTGTCCTAAGCTGTATGTGCATGTGGATCTCATTTCACTCTTCACCATTTCTAATATATAACCTTTTTTTTTGCACTACTCTATCACTTCTTATTGAATCACTTAAACTTATCCTCGTTTGCGTGAATTAGGATTCCACATATCCACTTTTGAGATGCAAAGTGAAGTGACAGAGGCGTGATTTTCACAGCTCCACACACAGGCTCCGTCCACATGCACTCACCGTGGCCTGTTCTCACCGACACCCTTGCATCAAGAACACTTCCCCCTTTCAGTACACACACACCCATGCGACAGCTGAGAATCATACCGCACCGTTTATTAATATTCATTGGTGGCTGCATTGAACTTACTTTAGCTCACGAGTACACGACCGTCTAGTGATCGTCTGTTTGAAATGGTTGAATAACCCCGGCAGATTCCAGGGTTATGGGGTGACATTTAGTAAAATTAGATAGTATGATCTTATTAAAGTATTCGTGTATAAAAATAAGGTATCCACAAATTGTTTGCTTAAGTTTGCTTTTCCTGTTACTAAGAATGGAAATCATGCATCAAAATCTAGAACCTGTTGTTATATGTCTGTGGTGATATGTCGTTGTGGAAGTGTATTATAATTTCTTTCCCTTACGTGCACAAACAGTTGAATGGCCTATAACTAGACATTAGATGATTTCTAGTCCTTTTCGAATGAACACTGGAGGAGGGATGAAATACATGCATGACTCGTTTTGACACATTGCTTTGCATGGACCAATGACAACAAGACACACGGGATGACGTCACAGCATTAAAGCCATTACTTAAATATTCGCATTGAGCCACATTATCATCAAATTATATATATTGAAAAAATGAAATTAAGATATTCCTACACCAAGCTGTATTATCTTATATGTTCTTTAGGATTTTGCTTCTTTCTCTTAGATATTTTACGGAATTTTTTAATGTCGATTGCGTATCAATGGGATGAAAACTATGAACACTTAAGTTATCCAGAAAATATAATTTAAAAAGTAGTTATGAAATATCTTCTATTGCCCTATAATCATGTTCTAATAATAGGGTCGTGAGGCAATATAAGCCATTGCGGAAGTGTGGTCTTGCGTCTCCAGTCTATCCAGGTTTATGAATCATGAAAACGAGGCACTTTTACTGTCTGCTCTGCCCACGTGGTTCTCCTGGAAATCATATATTTATCATGAGAAACCCTGATCGTTGAAAGTGAAGGTCGCTCTTAATAATTTGATGTTGCTGCGTATACTTTCGGTCAATGCCCTTCTGCCTCTCACTTGTAGGGATCAAGACGTGGTTTGCATTGTTTTTCTTTTGTTTACCCTCATCAGTACAGTCTGAAGGCTGACTAAAGTGCTAATGGACTGTTGGACAAATGAAAATAAAAATAATCCATTCTATATATATAGTGTGTGTGTGTATGTGTGTGTGTGTGTGTGTGTGTGTGTGTGTGTGTGTGTGTGTGTGTGTGTGTGTGTGTGTGTGTGTGTGTGTGTGTGTGTGTGTGTTTTACCTAGTGATATTTACCTAGTTGTAGTATTTAAGGCTGAGCTACACTCGTATGGTCCTGTCTCTGTATCTATATTAACCGAGTTTTTCCTTCTGTTATTGTATATTCTTTGCCATTATCGCCTCTTTCAGTCCATTCCAAATACCTATACTTCTCTGGGGAAAGCTGTACCTTTTGTGTCGTTCAAACAAATTCCTTTTTGCAATTTTTCTTGTGTTCCATCAAATAACTAACCTCTCTTTATTTTCATTATTAAATTTTTTTCTATGTTTCTTCTAGGTTGTTCATCAATATATATATATATATATATATATATATATATATATATATATATATATATATATATATATATATATATATATATTGTAATTGTCTCCTCCTTTAATCTTTCCTCATATGTTGGGTCTTCCAAATCTGGATCCATCTAAGTTGTTATTATCTGTATTCTTGCCAATTTCAACATATGATTTTTCTTGTGCGGGGACCATATTGTTTCTGCATATTCCATTTTTGTTCTAATCATTGTATTTATGATTTTTCTCTTCATACCTTTATTTAGGAAGTGAAAAAACATCCTTATATTTTTTAGCATCTTAAATGTGTCGCCAAATATGTTATCAATACGTTTCTCTGATAAGTGATAAGTTTTCTTTTTCTATTGATATGATATGTTGTCCTAACGTATATGTTCATGTGAGTCCCATTCCATTCTTTCCCATTTCCAATACATGACATTTTATGTGCATTAAATTCCATTTCCATTGTCGTGTTCCATTCATATATCTTGTTTATGTCATTCTGTAACTCACAATCCTTTGGTTTCTTGTTCTTAGGAATTTTGATTAATCTGCGAACAAGCTTATAAAACTGCTTACTATATATATATATATATATATATATATATATATATATATATATATATATATATATATATATATATATATATATATATATATATATATACATATGTGTGTATATATATATATATATATATATATATATATATATAATATATATATATATATATATATATATATATATATATATATATTATCACTGTGTATATATGTATGTATTTCTTTTCGGTTAATACACTAATTATGTATATGGTTTTCAAATTTACTCACTATAATTCTTCTAATATGATAATTGTATAACAGCTGGTCAGGATACTTATAGATAAAACTGAAATAAATAAATAACACATCTTGACTGACGGCATTCAGTAAATAAGGCAGTTCTTGCCTGATTGCATTCAACATAATATCCTAACTTTGATTTAGTATATCAAATTATGAAAGTACGTTAAAGTTCAGTACATATATGGAATTGTGAAGTACTGTGTATGCCTTACACGTTTAATGAATTTTCATTCATGCGTACATATTAGTTATGATTGTGAAAAAGAATGCTATGCAATTATATGAAACCGAATGCACTTCATCGCACTGGTCGACCGCAGTGGACAGCAGCGATACAGGTGCCATAATTATACATTAAGTAGGTCTATCTGGTGTTACCAATGAGCTCTTGATTATTGTCGTTGCAAATAACGTGATAATTGGAGAGCATCACGTTCAAACGCAATTATTGGTGTGGCACTGCGCCATTATGAAAGTTATTAAAGCTGCTTTTAGTCAATTACATCCATTCAGATTGTGTTATTGTTAGGCAACTTTAAAAACTACAAACCAAGTGTGTTAAGTTCCTCACCTTCAGGTTTTGAATTATATGTTCTGGAACAAATTAACATTGCGTCAGCAGCCTTGCATCACTGAGAACAAATATCAACAAGGTTATCCTTCTGTAACATTCAAGTACATTTTAATGTCGTAAGATAAATCTAGGTGTTGCTGCAGTATAATGATGAAAAAGAGCTTGATGCAGTTTTAGTGTTCATTGCTATACAAACCCAGCGATTGTGTTGGTAACATGTCCTTCGTGCATAATTGATGGAGTTGGCATGTACTACTCGTGTAAACGCGAAGTCATCATGAGGTACATTTATTGATTACGGAGAGCAGGCAAACATGTGGTGGGATGGAGCACGTGAGCACCGTTGTTGTGTGTGGTCTTGGCCTCTGAAACATTCTTGCCAGAGT
>JAXIVD010000503.1:12500-17500 GCA_036785275.1 Cancer borealis | reverse complement strand
AAGGATTATAACCAAGGACCTATATGAATTCCTAGAATCTAATCAAATCCTATCCACTGAACAATTTGGGTTTTGCCAAGGCAGAACGGTTGACAATCAGCTCCTGCTGGTATATGATGATGTGACCTCTTGGCTTGACTCAGGTGCTGTCGTTGATGTTGTTCTTTTTTATTTCAGTAAAGCCTTTGACGTTGTTTGTCACACCATCCTCATTGACAAACTAAGGCATCTAGGCGTAGGTGGTCGACTCCTTGACTGGATCTCAGATTTTCTGACATAGAACCATGCGGGTGTCTGTGTTGGGCGTCCTCAGTGCCTCTAGATTATTGCTAAGTGGAGTACCACAGGACTCCGTACTGGGCCCACTTCTATTTCTTATCTACGTTAACCATATACCATCCTATATTAAGTCCAAATGTAAGTTCTTCACAGATGACTTGAAACTATATATGAAGATACGTCACAATGCCACTCACCCTCTAGCTGCAGATCATAGTTCTCTCCAAAGAGATATTGATAGTGTATCTAGGGTGACTACTTCATGGGGCCTTAACTTTAACTCTAACGGGTGTGTAGTGATACGGTGCCAACGTGGCTCTACTGACTGGACTGCTGTGGGCTCTCTTCAACACTACCACCTAGACAACTCTGATCTATCCTTAACGGATAACTATAGAGACCTGGGAATCCTAGTTGACAATACCCTAAAGTTTCATGCTCATATAAGAACAACAGTTAACAAAACTGCAGGATTAGCCAATTACCTACTGAAGTCCACTCTTTGTCGTTCCAGTGATTTTATGTTAGCTATCCTTAAGTCCTTAAGTCTGGAACACTGGGTACGTGGGTGACATGCGGCTACTGGAATCAGTGCAGCGCCGCTGGACCAAACACATCGATGGTCTCGCAGAACTACCCTATACTGATCGCCTCAAAGCTCTCAACCTGTACTCTGTACAGGGCAGGCTCTTGAGAGCTGATCTGATTAAATGCTGGAAGATTTTCCACAATCAATCTGCAATTACCCCACCTGACCTGTTCTCTCCTTCTCCTGTCACTACTACTAGAGGCCACAGATTCAAATTAGTCAAACCACATATCTACACAGAATGCAGACATAGGTTTTTCAGTGTTAGAAGCATTGATCACTGGAACTCCCTCCCAGACAATGTTGTTGGTGCCAATACTATTGATACATTTAAACGAGGCCTTCACCTTGCCCTTGGAGAGTCACTGTTTGTTTACACTGAATAAATTTACCCAGGAATATCCTCTAATTAATTTTTCCGTTAATCTACATTTGCTTAATGACTTCACGTAAGATATACCCACGTTTAACATCCAGTTACATATGGCACACAAGTCCGCCCATTATTCTCTGCAATTCCCCATGTTTTATGTTAACCTGATGGGCTGGCGTGCCAGCAATTGTGGGCTACCCATCTACATTATTGATAGTGAACCATGACTGTAATTTGGGGTAGCCAACCAGGTGAGTGAGTAAACCAGGTGAGAGTGCATTATTAATCAGAATCAGAATTAATCAACTATTCCAATGATACGCAAAATACACTAAGCTGCTACGCATGGCTTTGATTTACTATGAAATAGCCTTTGACATAGACATGACATGTCATGCACGGGAGATAATAGATGTACTGTTAGAGTTACAGAATGACAACCCAGGGATTGTAAAAGAAGGCAGGGCAGACAGAGAATTAGATGGAGAGATGAGATTGAAAGTTTTGTTGGAATAAACAGGCAACCAATAGAGATGAATGGAGTAGGTTGGAGAGGCCTTTGTTCTGCAGTGGACCCATAAAGGCTGATGAGGATGACCACATTTGTTATACATACTTTCATTATTTTTGCCATCCATTCTTCTCACCGCCAAAGAGATAATAGATGTGCTGTAGTAACACAATGACAACCCATTCATGGTAAAGATGGCAGGGTAAATAGAGAACTAGATGAAAAGATAAGATAGGAAATTTTGTTGGAGTAACCTGGAATAGACAGGCAGCCGATAGAGATGAGTGGAGAGGATTGGGGAAGATCTTTGTCCTGCAGTGGAGTTATGATGCTAATAATGAAGACCAAATATGTTATACTGTACATACTTTTATTACTTTTGCCATCCATTCTTCTCACACCACAGCTATTTTTTCAGGAAACATTGGAAGTTTGTCTCATGCATATCAACATGATAACAGGATGCATTATCTATAATTTCTAATCCAAGGCATGGAACTCCAGCAGCCTTGAAGCTATGGTAGAAGATATTTTTTTATGTTTTCAAGTAGAATATTATGTAAGAATTTGTGAGATTGGTTTAGATTTGTTTGATAACAGGAAAATTTGCAGGAAAGAGAAGACACTTGAAGTTCAGAAGGTATCATGTAATTCAATTTGTATGCGTTGAAGGAGTCCATGTTGTAACATCCTATTTAACTGTTATCATATGTGTACTTATTATCTTTATCAATATAGCATTATTCACACCAAAATCATCCCCTAATTGATGTGACCGTGTTGCAGGTACTGGCATTACAGAGATGACCGCTTCCTCTACATGTTGTTTGAATATGTGTGTGGTGGGGAGCTCTTTGCATACCTCAGGAATGCAGGGAAATTTCCTCTGTTATCAGGTATTTACCCATAAATTTTTTGTATCATAATTTTAAGGGAAACTTGATTATAGCATTATGTATTATGTATTATATTTTATATATATATATATATATATATATATATATATATATATATATATATATATATATATTATATTATAATATATATATGTATTATATTATATATATGTATTATATTATATATATATGTATTATATTATATATATGTATTATATTATATATATATATATATATATATATATATATATATATATATATATATATATATATATATATATATATATATCATTATGTATTATGTATTATATATATGCAGAACTCGTTTTACAAGATACCAATTTAATCTCGGTTAGCACCCACCAGTACGTGTACATGTATTTTGTAGTCCTTTACCACACCTTTTTCACACCAAACTTTGATAAAATGTTCCAACTATACATTGTAATTCATGGTAATGAAGCAAAAATATATGAAGTCTTGATATTGAAATTCTAATCATTGATGTCATGTTTGTTTATTATATGCTAAGATTTTTGTTGAATACTAATGTATATTAATTAGTTCAAACTTTCAGCAACATTTTATGCAGCGGAGATTGTAAGCGCCCTGGAGTACCTTCACTCCCTCAACATAGTGTACAGGGATCTCAAGCCTGAGAATCTTCTCCTTGACAAGGATGGCCATCTTAAAATCACTGACTTTGGTTTTGCTAAAAGACTAACTGACAGGTAAGGCACCTTACTTAGATGATTAGATGTTAATTAATTATTATAATTATAATGCTTTTCCAATTGCATTATATCAGTGAGGGAGATGAAGAGAGGGCAATAGCAATGGAAGAGGTAACAAGATTAATTGTACTAGATGAAGGAACAAGAGGAGTGGGAGAGGAAGAGGTATAAGTGATAGACCTAATTAAACTACAACTGTCATTATGAATATTTGTTCTAAGACTAATAATGATTACGCAGTAAAACTAAACCGTATCTTTTTTCCAAAACATGACTTTCTTCCTTATTTTTTCAAAAGCTATTAGAGATATTGGAAATATCATTGCAGCATCTGATAGAGCTAATTAAATTCTACAACTGTCATTATGAATATTTGTTCTAAGACTAATAATGATTACGCAGTAAAATTTCCAAAACATGAATTTCTTCCTCATTTTCTCGAAAGCTATTAGAGGTACTGGAAATATCATTGCAGCATCTGATAGACCTAATTAAACTCTACAACTGCCATTATGAATATGTGTATGACTAATTATTACGCAGTAAAATTAAACCGTATCTTTTTTCAAAACATAACTTTCCTCATTTACTCGAAAGCTATTAGAGATATTGGAAATATCATGGCAGCATCTGATAGACCTAATTAAACTCTATAACTGTCATTATGAATATTTGTTCTATGACAAATAATTACGCAGTCATTATTACTATTTGTTCTATAACTAACAATTATGCAGTAAAATGAAACTATCTTTTATCCAAAACATGAACTTCTTCCTCTTTTTCTCGAAAGCTATTAGAGATATTGGAAATATCATTGCAGCATCTGATAGACCTAATTGAACTCTACAACTGTCAATATAAATATTTGTTCTATGACTAATAATTACGCAGTAAAATTAAACCGTATCTTTTTTCCAAAACATAAGTTTTCTTCTCATTTTCTTGAAAGCTATTATAGATTTTGAAAATATCATTGCAGCATTTGATAGACCTAATTAAACTCTACAACTCTCATTATGAATATTTATTTTAAGTAATGATTACGCAGTAAAATTAAACCGTATCTTTTTTCCATAACATGATTTTCTTCCTCATTTTCTCGAAAGCTATTAGAGATATTGGAAATACCATTGCAGTATGATGTACCTAATTAAACTCTACGACTATTATTATAAATATTTGTTCTATGACTAATAATTATGCAGTAAAATTAAACCATATCTTTTTTCCAAAATATAACTTTCTTCCTCATTTTCTTAAAAGCTATTAGAGATATTGGAAATATCATTGCAGCATCTGATAGACCTAATTAAACTCTACAACTTTCATTATGAACATTTGTTCCAGGGTTGGAAAAAAAACCCGGGTTTTTTATTTATTTATTTATTTTATTTTTGAGTTTTTTGTTTATATATATGTAAATCAGTTCAAACAAGCATTTAAAAAGTAATCTAGAGTGAAATAAAAGATTTATCTGAAGTAGTGAGGGAAATTCCGGCTCTTTTCAGGGAGCTGGTTCTTGCGTTCATGTTTACTCAATAGAACCAGTTCTTTAGGCTCCCAAACAGCTCTTTCGGCTCTCAAATATTTTTTTATAATATTTTCATATATTCTG